>JASDQU010816385.1:3489-17887 GCA_032191745.1 Picea mariana
ATATACAAAACCTATTATGCTAGCTTCCAAAGACGATAAGCTAGAATTTAGCTTCAATGTAAAGGCAATGAATGTTATCTTGAGTGGGCTTGTTGAAGCTGAGTTTGTAAAGGTGATGCATCTTGAATCTGCCAAAGAGATGTGGGATAAACTTATTAGCAGTTATGAAGGAAATGAGAAAGTAAAAGGTGTCAAACTTCAGACATATAGATTGAAATTTGAACAATTAAAGATGAATGAGGATGAAACAGTTAGTAAATATTTTTTAAGAATTGAGGAGCTTGTGAATTCCATGAAGGGTCTTGGTGAGAATATTGAAGACGCACTTTTAGTTCAGAAGATTTTAAGATCTCTCCCTGATAGATTTAATCCAAAAGTTTCTGCAATAGAAGAACTAAACGATCTTAAAATTCTGTCTACTGATCAACTCCTAGGAACTCTAACTGCTTATGAAATGAGGATTAGTAAAGATAAATCCACCACTAGAGAAGCATCTTTTAAAGTAGACAAGAATACTGATTCAGAATTAGATGAGATTGAGGCTAAATTTGTGAGAAGGTTAAAGAAAGGATCAGGAAAGTACCAAGACAAGCTACCATTTAAATGTTTCAACTATGGTAAGATAGGTCATTTTGCATCTAAGTGTCCTCACAAAGAAAAAGGCCAGAACTCTGATGATGAAAATAAATACAAATTTAAGAAATATGGTAAAAAGAAAAGTTTGTGTGCAAATAATGACGACTTCTCAGAAGACATATATAACAATTCATCTTGTGAAGATAAAGTGAATGGTTTTATGCTTATGGCCATAGGAGACCTTGATGATGAATACACAGGAAGTGACATGAATGAAGAAGAAGTTGTGGTTGATAAGGAAGGTGAACTAATCAGTGCTTTAGGAGAGATTGTCAGGCTCAGACTTAAGAAGAGAAAACAAAAACAATTGTTGATGCAATTTGAAAAGAATGCTAAAGAACCAAGTGAAGATTTTGTTTTGTTAAAAGTAGAATTAGAAGAAGAAAATAAAATAAAAGATATTCTAAAACAACAATTAGCAGAGAAGAAGGTGAGATGTGAACCTCTGGAAGAAGAAGTAGTGAAAGCTAGAAAAGAGTTGGAGAAGTTTCAAGCCTTGTATCACCAAAATCTGTCAAGTATCAAAGCCTCAGAAGAACTGAATAACATCATGAGTAAACAAAGATCTCCATTGATAAAAATTGGTCTAGGTTATGAAAGTGGTTCTAGTAGCAATCAACCAGAAAACAAAGAATCAACTAAGATGATCAAATTTCAAGTCAGCAGACAGTCAGATTATGATCATACTCTGCAAACAAAAGTTAATAAAGATGAGTTGAATTCTGAACAGGAACAAAGCCAACAAAAGATAAAGCAACCAATTTCAAGAGGAAATTCAATATTCAGGTATCAAAATTTGTTCTATGGTTACTGTTATTATTGTTCTAATTTTGGTCATAAAGTTGCAAATTGTGGAATTAAGTTTATAAGTATTCAACTAAGGAGGTCACAGAATGAATAACGGTTGCAACATAGAATTAAACAGTTAGTGAGTAGACAACGTCATAACAATTATTTTGATTCATTGTATAATGAGCCTGAATGTTACATTTGTCATAATTTTGGTCACAAAGCCTTAGATTGTCATTTGAAGAATTACAAAGTTGATCCAAGAATAAATTCCTCAACTAAAAATGTCAAAATATGGAAAAAGAAAGAAAGTAATAAGTGTGGGTTAGTACTTTCTACTCAAAGACAAAAGGATCCTTGGTATATTGACAGTGGATGTTCCAAACATATGACTGGAGACAAAAGTAAGTTTCTGTCTCTAAGTGAAAGCAAATCAGGGAATGTAACTTTTGGAAATGATGCACCAGGAAAAATCAAAGGTAAATGAATGGTAAGTCTAAGTAATGGGAAAGGGAAAGCTCAAGATGTGTTGTTTGTAGATGGTCTGAAACATAATCTGCTTAGTGTCAGTTAAGTTTGTGACAGAGGATGTGAAGTTGTTTTCACTTCTAAAGATTGTAGAATACAATCTGTGAATTCAGGACAACTGATTGCAAAAGGCATAAGAACAAAAAACAATGTCTATGTTTTGAAAGAAAAAAAAAAGAATGTCACTTAAGTAAGTATGATGAAAGTTGGCTATGGCATAGGAGACTTGGACACCTAAATTTTGATCATCTAATCAAACTTAGAAACAATGGGGCAGTAAAAGATCTTCCAAAGATATCAAAACCATATGATTATGTATGCAAACCTTTGCCAAATAGGAAAGCTTACTCAGACACAGTTTAAATCAAAGAACTTTGCATCAACAGAGAAACCTCTTTAGTTAGTACATATGGATTTATGTGGACCATCAAGGAAGAAAGGTACAGGAAAAGAAAATTATTTCATGTTGATTATTGATGATTATTCTAGACTCACGTGGGTTGCCTTTCTGAAAGAAAAATCTTAAGCATTTGAAAAATTCAACGTGTTTAAGGCTCTGACTGAGAATCAAACAGGAAAAAGATTGAAGGCAATAAGGTCTGATAGAGGAGGAGATTTTAGTTCAGGGGACTTCAAAGAGTTTTGTGATAAACATGGGATCAAAAGAGAGTATACTATTCCAAGGACACCACAACAAAATGGAGTACTTGAGAGGCATAATAGATCAGTTCAACAGATGGCAAGATCAATGATGAATGAAAGGAATATTGCTCAGACATATTGGGTAGAAGCAATTCATACAACTATACATATTCTTAACAAATCTCATCTCAGCCCACAAAGTGACAAGACTCCTTATGAACTATGGTTTGGAAGACCTGTTTCAATCAAACATTTTAAAGTCTTTGGGAGTAAGTGTTATATCAAGAATAATGATGAAAATCTTGGCAAATATGATGACAGGGTTGATGAAGGTATCTTCTTAGGGTATTCTACAAACAATAAAGGATACATATGCTATAATAAGAGGTTGAATAAATTGGTTGATTGTATTGACATAAAAGTTGATGAAGAAATCCCGGTACAAGATGTAAGCAGTGTTGAATCAACAACATAGGATATAGTTGAAGTTGAAGATGAACAGGTCCAAGAATCAGAAAGAGAAGACTCCAACTCAGATGAAGATACAAATACTCAGGCAGACTCAAATCAACAGATAGAAACAAAACCACCTCTCAGAATTATTAGAAAGAATCATCCTGAAAAGCAAATAATTGGTGATATGAATAAAGAAGTTCAGACAAGAAGGCAATTGATCAAAGACCCATAACAATCTCATATTGTTTTCCTATCTATGATTGAACCCAATTTTTTTTATGAAGCTAACAAGCATGACGATTGGATTAGAGCTATGAATGAAGATCTTGATCAGATTGAGAAGAACAATACTTGGGAGTTTGTTACTAGACCTACAGATAAAAATGTAATAGACTCCAAATGGGTGTTCAAGAATAAAATGAATGAACAAGGAAAAATTGTTAGGAATAAATCCAGATTGGTCTGTAAGGGGTATGCACAAGTTGAAGGATAGGATTTTGATGAAACCTTTGCACCAGTGGCAAGATTGGAAGCCATCAAAATGTTTCTTGCCTATGCATGTCATAAGAACTTTAAAGTATATCAGATGGATGTTAAGTCAACATTTCTTAATGGAGACCTAGAAGAAGAAGTATATATGTAACAACCTGAAGGATTTTCACTGACAGATAATCCTGACTATGTATGGAAGTTCAAAAAGGCATTATATGGACTGAAACAGGCACCACGAGCCTGGTATTATAGACTGGACAAATTTTTACAAGACAAAGGGTTCAAGAAAGGTACTGTTGACAATAATCTATAAATTAAGTCCGAAGGTGATGACTTATTAGTTGTTTTGGTTTATGTAGATGACATTATTTTTGGATGTACTAATGACCTTTATGTTCAGTGGTTTGCTAATTCTATGCAAACTGAGTTTGAGATGTCCATGATAGGAGAACTTTCATATTTTCTTGGTTTTCAAATCAATTAGAGTTTTGCAGGGTTATTTATCTCTCAAGAAAAGTACTTGAAAGAGATGTTGAAGAAGTTTCAGATGGAAGATTCCTCTCATGTTAGTACACTTATGGTGGTTGGTTGCAAGCTCAGTAAAGATGATATTTCACCTGATGTTGATCAAAGAACATATCGATCAATGATAGGCAGTCTTCTGTACATCACAACATCTCGTCTTGATATAATGCGAGCTGTTGGAATGGTAGGTCGTTATTAGTCTGCTCCTAAACAAAGGATATTCAAATATTTGAAGGGTACGATGACTTATGGTCTTTGGTTTCCTAGAAATCAGAATTTTCAATTAACTGCATATTCAGATGTTGATTGGGCAAATTATTTGTATGAGAGAAAGAGCACCAGTGGAGGTGCATTCTTCTTAGGTGATTCGTTAGTAGCATGGCTTAGTAAGAAGCAGGGATCTATTTCTTTGTCAACTACAGAGGCATAGTACATTGTTGATGCTACTTGTTGCACTTAGTTATTATGGATGATACAAACTCTTGCAGATTTGAAGGTAATTTATACTAATCCCATTCCAATTCACCGTGATAACACAAGTGCCATTAGTGTCTCCAAGAATCTTGTTCTCCATTCAAAGACTAAGCATATACTAATAATATATAATTTTCTCAAAGAGCAGGTAACAAACATAGTTTTTCAACTGAATTATATTCCTTCCACGGAGAAGATAATTGATATCTTTACTAAACCATTAACAAAGACACCATTTGAACATCTTCGTAAGAAGTTGGGGCTCATATCTTATTTCATCTGATGTGTTCACCTTGTCAGGGGGAGTACTTATTGATTATCTGTTGTATTCTTTGTGAATATTGTTCTGGTTTTTCCATTCATATTTGAAGGGGGAGTGTGTTTCCTTTGTCATCGATGTCAAAGGGGGAGAAAGATACTGTTGTGAAAATGTCGAATTGCCAGAATGTAGAAAGTTGCCATCAATGTCAAAGGGGGAGATTGTTGGCGAGTTCTTTGTTTGGTGTGCTGTTAGTGTTGTCATTGATGTCAACTGAGAATGATGAGAAGGAAAGAAACTACATCAGGAACTGTTGATTATTGTGGATGATAGATCTATGGCACACATTCATATCGGTGCTTGGAAACAAACGAAAGTTAACAAAAGAGAGCGGGGGTCATCTCCAAAGTATCGAAACGTGAAGTCTCGATGAGATCTGGACCATTGGATTGAGAAATGTCGTGGGCTGTCGATCAGACAAGAGCCGAAACACGAAGTCATGAAGTCCTGATTCGTGAAGGAGAGATCTGTACCATTGGATCACTGAGGATTGTGGACCGTTGATATGGCACAATGAAGTTCAGAGTTCGGGAGTTTGAACATCGGAGAAAGGAGGAGAGCTAACTTGCGAGTTTGTGAAACTCGATGTCCTGAAGTTCTTAGCCCCAAGTCATAGCCAAGGCCACATCAGCGGAGAATAAGGGAAGGAGCTAGCATTGCTAGGCTCTACTTCGGAGATCGGAAGTTGGGAGAGTCAGGATAACTCACAACAGAATATCCGAAGCACTAAGTTTTGAAGGGCCCTTTTTTTTTTTATTAGCGAGTGGTCTGCCAGTGGTCATGTGGAGAGGAACGTTGCACCCGGTGCTTGTTCGCGAGGACCAGTGGATCAAAAAGCCTCTGTGTGTATAATCCAACGACGTAGATTAAATAGACAATCTGATCGAAGGGTTGTTGTTTCACTTCATGATTTCTTGATTAGTTACGATTCAATTATACAAACTGAATAATTGTTCTTGGGCGTTAGAGATTCGTAGTGTAATGGATTATGAGAAAATGCATAAAAGAAAAATGTCATGACAGAGTGAGGTTGGTTGTTTTCTCTGTAAAATGAGTTGAACTGTATGTAATGAAAATTACAGTATGAACAAAATGAGAACAAATTCATGGATGAAGAACTGAAGCAGGATAGAGCAGAAATTGTGAAAAGAGCAGAATGTACAAGAACCTAAGAGTATGAAAAGAATAAAGAAAGAGCAGATGGAAAGAGACAACAAGTGAAGCTAAGTATGAACAGACAGAAGCAGAGTGGTACTGCAGAACAAAAACGAGACAACAAGTGGAGCGAAGCATGAACATACAGAAGCAGAGCAGAATTGCAGAAAAGAGAAGAAATGGTAAGCATTGACATATCTGTATTGTTGTAAGGTATTATTCAAGCAAAGATCTATAATCAGGGTGGTATGGTGGTGCTAGGGAGGACTGTGGTCCTTTGTTATTCAAGTTGGTGCTTGAATACTGGGCGTTGTAGCTTCCATCTAGTTGTGGCTAGAAAACAGGGTGGCAGGGTGGTGCTAGGGAAAACGAAGAGTTTTTTGTGTGCAAGTTGGTGGTTGTATAAGTGCAAGTAGGTGCTTCCATCCGGTTGGTGATGGAGATCATAAGGAGCAAATATGTTTCTTTTTAGTGGTTGCTAGAGAATCTTGAGGGTTGATGCTCTCTACAAGTTGCAGCTTGCCAAAGAAGAGGTTATAGCCTCATTTTGAGTTGGTGCTCAAAGATAGATGATGTACATAACATAAAAGACTGCCTATCATTCTAAGAAGAAGAGGTTTTCTCCCGTTATGGGTTTCCTCATGAATATCTGTCTCTATGTATATCATATCTGTGATTGATGTTTATTATTTCTGATGTTCATGTCTTGCATAATCTTGATGATCTCTTGGAGAAGANTTCAACATAATCAACATTTAGGGTGGAAGTCATGGTAGAATCCTCTCGAGCTCTTAGTTTTCAGGTCACCTTTGACCATGCAAACTATATCGTTTATTTTGGGTTGGCTCGAGCGCAGACCCCTCCATTCTGCATCTTTTGGTATATTGTGTGCAAGCTAATGGCTCTTGTAGTTAGGGCGGAGCCGAATGGCTCATAGGCTCTGCTTTCTCACACAATGTTGTAGATGACCTCGCCCTTTCGGTTGGGTTAAATTTGTATAGTCATTTGAGGTTTTTAATCTAGAAGTTGCACAGGCCTTTGCCAAGAATTTTGACAGTGCAAAAGCTAAAGTAGGTGACCTGCAGTTTCAAGTAGACGAAGAATCCATAACAGAGGCCACGGATCTGTCGCAGGAAGGGGACCGTTGGTTCAAAAATCTGAATATAGAGGGCATCCCATGAAATTTACTGTTGGTATCCACGAAATCGCACTACAACATAAAAGGTACGCATATCGAGCTGTTCAAAACTTGTTGGCATGATTTGTTGTTGATAATTAAACAATTCGTGACCTGCGAGGGACACTATGGATTGGTGTTTTTAATTAATGTACGCCTATTGATGGTCTTCCTGGGTTTTAAGTTAAACTTGCCATTTTATTTTCTTAGGAGTCTCCAAAAGATGTCTAGGTTCTACCAAATACAAAACCCTAACTCTGAATCCAGTCTATTCCACAATGGTTTAATTCGGGTTATGGTGAAGGCCTAATTGTTCAGGATAAGAGATAGCTAGGAAAGTTTTCTTGTTGGGAATGGTTTTGTTTCATTACCATCTGAACTTGTCCATAGTTTACCTCTGTGTGTTGATGAGTTTACCAGTCCAAGCATATCGTCCCACTCTCTGCAAAGTTTTCGAGTTGAAATACAAGTCTCGAAAGACCTTGTATTACCTCCCGATACTCCTATTGAGTTTCGTCCGATAGCCGAGGTCGCTTCCAAGAAGTGCGAATTTGTTCCAAAGAAATCCTTGGAGGAAATTCTTAGTCATTTAAAAGATAAGACACCAGGTGCCCCTGATCCTGTATAGAACATGGTTAGTGAGGATAAAAATAAAATCAAAAGACAGGGTAAGCAAGTCACACAAAAGGTTAATGATTTAGATTTTCGAAATAAAAGGAGTGGTAGAATTTTGTCAAGGATGACCAGGAATCGACATCAGAACCATGATAAACCCATTCCTACAATTGTCATCGATGATACGATCTTTGTCGAGGATGCCATATATGATGCCACTAGAGGGGATTTACTCCAATACGATTTTGTTTCAAACTTGCCTCCATTTTTAAAGGAATGAGAGGGGTTTTCTGGAATCCAATATGATTTAAAAAAGGTTATGGCACAGGATAAACCATTGAACTCAGATAATACTCGCCCCCTACCAAGATTAGAACAGATATATTGTGAAGAGTGTTTCACTTGGATCCAGAGGTATTACCAAGATATCCCTTATTTGCAAGCTCAACTTAATCAGGTTATGGCTCGTAACTTGGTATTGGAAAGAGAAAACGTGGATCTGAGAACCAGTGTTCAACAATCTTCCCCCGGAGCTAGCAAAAGATTCAGGAAGTCACGAGATATCGTTATCAAAAACTCATCCAACTTCAACGTTGTTATGAATTTGAAATTATCTGATGCCTCTTTTTCAAATGTTTAATGGGTAAACAATTTTCTTGGCATTAACATTTTGTTTGTTTTGTTATGACTGAAATTGTTTTATTTTGTTTTATTAGACTAGCTACATAATCATAAATTATGTAGCTTGTCTTTAATTAGTTTATTAGATTGATTTTTCTAAATTAAATTTCATTTTTCTTCTCAGGTGTGAAGAGGATCAATTTGCAAAGGTTGATGGGACAAGTAAATCGTTGGAGATGCTCCAAATTTGCAAGTTTCTCTTTAAAAAGAGTTTCAAGAATATTTTAATTGTGTAACTATTTTTGAATGGTTGTTACAACAGACTTATATTTTAGTTATTTTTGGAAAAAGACTTTATTAAGGATGGATCCGTCTCTATCTTAGAAGATATGAGAAACAGATCGTGAACTTAGTTTAAATTCTGGTTCTTGCCTAGAGACATAGGGCATTATGTTGGGACCTGAAGATGGACTTATCTTTTTGAGAAATATATGAAATGCAGTTTGCTTTTTTTGGCTTTAGTCCTTATGTAAACTGTACAATGTGATTATTGTCTTTCATATATATTTTTGGGCACGAAAACGTATAGGTTATGAATTAGCTTTAGTATGTTCAACACTTATGCGTTCATGTTGTGCTTATCTCTTGCATATTCCATTATTTATTGGTGATCATAGTCTCTGTCGCTAATCAAATGTCTGTACATTTTGAGTTTACGTCTAATGTTAGATTTTGATTATATCATTTGTCAGAGATTGGAGTTGATTTCATCTTCAACTTTTGAATAATATAAAGCCACATGAAAAAAATACATTTGTCTTTCTGTTTCTTATTGATTGTTTTTTGGAAATATTAAATTCCTTGAATTATTTCAGGAAATATCATTCTTTGCTTCTTGCCATAGATTTCTACTTGGCAACAAGTTAAGTGGAGATTACATTGCACAAAAAGACAAAATAGCTTAGTGTTCTTTCTTTGTCGCTGATCAACATCATGTTAGTTAGTTTTTTCCTTTTAGTTGATTTATTTACTTTACGAATAAATAACGATTAAATCATTCAAACTTTAATGCTTTGTTCATTACAATTATATCAATTTGAATCTTATTCATTCATTTTGTTGTTTGCTACTTATAAAAATAGAATAATTTCCTCAGTCTTATAGCTTATTCAAATTTTGTTTCAGTAGTTAAACTTTCATTTTCACAAGGCTAGGGTAGGTTATTTTAAACAGCTTGGGTTAACTAGACAACCCCAGACTGCATCTTCCCTTCTTATTGATAGTGTGTCATAAACGCCCGTCAACAAATGGCACTAGAAGGAGGGCCTGGAAGTCATTGATGGCACGAGGAGGTCGTAAGACTCCCCCGAATAATCGTTCTCCTATTGTGATGCGTATTCGCTCAGACCCTACCGTTATACCTGATCTAGCCACTACGTCAGAAACTACACCTTACATTCCCACTGAACCTGTGACATTGATCCCTCGAGGGTTTGATTTAGAAGAAATTATTTGCAATTCTCGCTAATCAATTTTGAGAACTCAAGGTGCATTATCCCAACTTAGACAATTTGGTACACAGTTAAATCAGCCTTTTTATTTTTCCAATCAGCAAGAAGATCCTCTTGGCACTGGTCTACCTGATCACACATTAGGTGATACTATTACCAATCCTTTTGAAGCACTAATCCAACTTGTTGGAGGATTTGGTCTTCCTCCATTCGCACCTGGGTCTTCTCCAGCCTCTTCAAGAGGGGAACAGTCTAGGAAATCTCAAAATTCACCTACACCAACTCCCATTTCCAACCAAAACAATCCCGCCAGACCTTGTCTCGATCAAGATGTTGTGGCAGTACCCAGACCTCAACATCCGTTACCCAAGCATCCAAAAAAGTGGTTACCTAAATTTGACCCCTATTTGAAGCAATCAACTGAGGATCATATCAAAAAATTCATGTTAGTTGTTAGGCTTTGAAACGTCGAACACAAAGACGTCGTGTGTAGGATATTCCCTTACACCTTTGAAGGAAATGCCTCCACTTGGTATTTTGCACAACAACCCCAAACTATCACTTCTTGGTATAAGTTTGAGACCTTTTTCTTAGAAAAGTTCGGGGATGATAAATCTCCAAGAGTTTTGGTAATGGAATTATCCAACATGAAATTGAACCCCAAAGAGAAATTCAAGGATTTCAATCGGAGATTCCTTACGCTTAAAAATAAAATCCCTACAGAATCGATGCCTGCTGAAAACTTGATTGTTGCATACTATGCTAAAGCTCTACATCATAATATAGTTATATGGGTTAAGAGGTCTAAAAAAAACACGTTACTAGAAGCTTTTGAGGAGGCAATCCTTATTGAAAAGGATATTCTTAGTTTAAAGGATAATGTAAATGTGGAAGTTGAATCAACTTCCTCTTCTAAAAAGAAAATAGAAATCTTTACCAGACCTTCCCCAAATAAAAACGAACAAGAAACTTTAGACTTGGAGGGTTTACCGAAAGCCTTTCATAAGTTATGCAATCAAGTCATAGACTTGAAAAGATCTGTTGAAAAAGCATCTTCAAGTAAGGGGAATTTTAGACCACCTTTTAGGAAACCTCTTCCTCCAAACATACCAAATCTGACCATAGAAGGTCTGAATTTTGAAGGGTTACAATATGCTTTACAAGCAATATTAGATGCAAATGATGGTTTTGTTTCTGTCCCGCTTGAAAACCAAAACGACATAGGTGACGAAGAAACACCTGATGAGGAGGACTTATCTCCCCCAGTCTTTGGGCATCTTTCTGACAGTATTTTCCAAGCTAATTTTGAAACTGTCCATAAAAACCAACACCCATATAACACTCGAAGTAAGGTGCAAAACACATCTTCACCTAAGACAAGTAAGAGTACAACATCAAGACAGCCGAAACAGATTGAAGCAACACGAAATCCCATTTCCCTAGATTTAGAATATGATCTTGTTGAAGATCTTAAAAAAACTAAGGGCAAATATATCGATTTTTGAACTGCTCAAATTCCCTCTTACCCTACAAAAAATGCTCCGAAGTATAGCTGATAATAGTAAAAAAAATGATCCTTTAAATAAAAAATCAACAAAAAATGGTGTAAATAAAACGAAAGATGTCATGAGTAAAATACCGCCTGAAGATAATAATAAAAAGGACACATCAGATAAGACTGTAGGGAATTTAGCTAAAATAATTTCAGATACAACAGTAAAAAATCAACAGATTTCTGTTCCCACACCACAAAAAAATGTACCATCATTCTTGTTAACTTTTGAAATCTTCAACATAAATGTGCATAATTGTATGGTTGATTCTGGGGCCTCATCGAATGTAATGTCTCTTTCTGTTTGTCAAAAGATTAATGCTGAATTCAAACCTTCCGATTTAAAAATTATTCAGTTAGACAAAACTAATGTCACAGTTGTTGGTGAACTTAAGGATGTATTGATTAGATTGTCATCTAACCAAAAATTCCAACAGGTAATTGATATAGTTATCGTTGATATTCTGGAAGTTTATGGCTTGTTCTTGAGCAGAGATTGGTCCGAACAATTGCATGATTATTTCACTACAGATTGGTCTCATATGTGGTTATCGGAAAATGACCAGCCTAACAAGATCATAATTAATAGAGAACGTTATCTGAAGTACATTGTTACAGATCTAAATGATTTGAATGAGCCTTTTACTGCTGGTGTAAATACAATTGAAGCTCAAGTAATGAACACTTTTTTTGGGAATTTCATGACTTTAATATCCACTATTACAAACCCAGAACAACAATCTGAAATATCAGCCCATACTCAGGCAACAATTTTGAAGAACGATGCAAACATTGTTGATGATGATGAAATATGGTCTTTGTACTTTGACGGGTCTAAATCACGTGAAGGAGCCAGTGTTGGTTGTGTTTTGATTGACCCCAAAGGTAATAAGACATTCATTGCCCGTTGATAAGAATTTGAGTGTACTAACAACACAACAAAATATGAAGCACTCTTGCAGGGACTAAAGAAGGCATTGGATCTTAAGGTGCAAAGCTTGATGGTATTTGGTGATTCTGAAATTGTAGTCAAACAGGTAAAAAATGATATTCATTGTTTATCACCTCATCTAAAAAACTACCAAACCGAGGTATGGAACTTAATCCACAAATTTCTCGCTTTTAACATAAGTTCTATTCCTAGATCTAGTAATTTTGAAGCTGATTTATTGGCTAATGTTGCGTCAAAATTATTACCTGCTGAGGGTTTTTCTCCTAATGCATTTTCTGTTGAATTGTTATTCAAACCATCGATCCCTGACAATATTACCAATTGGCGAGAGTTTGACGATGACCAACAAATCATAAATTTTCTGCACATGGAGGACACTTTCCAAGATGATGTAATTGATGAAAGTACCCACAATGAAAACCTCTGTGATTTTTCGGTAATATCTCACCCTTGTTTTGCGAGAACATCATTCGATCTGGTAAATTCTGTCCCTAAGTCAGTGGTTAGATTAGAAAAATTTTGTGATTTACATGACAAATTTAGGGGAGTGGTTAATTGCAAAACAAAGAGTTCCTCATTACTTTATGAAACTATAAACTTAGGAACGCAAGATAATCCTCAGAATATTAATCTAGGCAAAGGGTGTTCTCAACAAGAAATATCTGCATTCATAAAGTCGTTTAAAGAATTTAAAGATGTATTTGCTTGGACATACGATGAATTTAAAACCTTTGTAATTCCCATGAAGACCCAAACCCAACCATTTCAGCAAAAACTTAGGAAAATGCATCCTAAATTAGAACCCACAGTAAAAAAGGAACTAAATAAATTATTAACCGCCAAAATCATTTTTCTGTTTCGGCATACCCAATGGGTATCAAACTTGGTCCCGGTGATAAAGAAGAATGGAGAAATTCGGCTCTGTGTCGATTTTCGTAACTTAAACCGAGCTTCTGATAAAGACAACTATCATGTTCCTCCAATGGAACAAATTTTGCAACATGTATCTGGTTCTGAAAGACTATATTTATTAGATGGTTTCTCAGGGTACAACCAAGTCTTTATTGTTGATTTTTCAATAATTTAGGTTAAGCATGAAGTTAGTTCCATTTTAGCATTTCACCATAACCATAAATGTTGCAGCAACTAAGATCACAAGAAGAAGCACCATGCATAGGAACACAAGATGTATCCTAGGAAGCCCTTCTCAACAAGGGAAGAAAACCCAGCCAAATCCTTTGCTATATTCTTCAAGAGAAAGACGTTCACCACTAAGATAAACCCTAGCTCACAAGAGGGTGCTCAAATCCTAGAACTCTAGCGCCCAGGAGAGGTGCACATGTTTCCCTAAGAAGCGTACTTGCTGAAATTTCCAAACTCACAAGAAAGATATGATTCCACAATGGGGAATCTTCCTTTACTTATATTAGACTTGTCCTATCAACACAAGTGTTTATTGGCTCAACAAGGGCGACCTCCTTAAGTCACATTACAATAATAATAATAATAATTATAATTAATATTAACCAGATTAATTATCTTTTACATTTATTATTAATCACATTTAAGGTGGGGTCGACCTGTACCCTTTACATAACAATTAGGGATACAAGCAGGTCTGACTCTTGAACAATATATAACAAGGGATCTGATACACCCACTAGTGCTCATCCACTAGGGGCACATCCATAGGGATGTCATATTTCTGGTTCACTGCATTACATAGAAGAACAATATCTTCACACGTTCACCTATGCTCATCCACAAGCATGCCCACTCTACAGATCTTCTTTCCCATTGCCTCACACAAGAGAATCATCTGGAGTCTTCTCATCAACTTTGCTGCTCAGAGGAGGCTAATACATCATCTTCATTTCTGTTCACATGATGATGCACCCAACACTTTGGGATTTCACATGTTCACCTTGTGCTCAACCACATACACGTCTAACTC
>JASDQU010816385.1:30517-56083 GCA_032191745.1 Picea mariana
TGTCTTATTTTGTTGCTCTACGATCTTGTTTTTCTAACAAACAAGTTGAACAATAAGGCAATCAAGTGTATTTTAATCGCCTACAAGGATGGAATGAAAGGATATAAGCTATGGGATCTAGAGTTGAGAAAAATAGTTTATAGTCAAGATGTGGTCTTTAGGAAAGTTGAAGGAAATTCCAAGACTGAAGAGGTTCAAATGGAGAAAGAACTAGAGAAGTTGGTGTTTGAGCTAAGGAATGATGAACACGATTCAGAAGAGTCGACTAAATCAAATGAAGAGGTGGAACAACCAACTACAGTTGTAAGGAGGTCTAAACGAGTAAGGAAACCAGTTGAGAGGTGCAATCCACTTGATTTCATTCTTAATTTGTGTTATCTACCACTAATGATGAGCCCAAGTCGGTCTAGGAGGCAATCAACTCGACATAAGGTAAACTTTGGAAGGAGGCCATGGTTTAAGAGATGGAATCCTTGCATAAGAATGAGACATGGGATTTGGTCGAACTACCAAATGGAAGAAAAATTGTCCATGGCAAGTGGGTGTTCAAGAAAAAGTTGAATGTAGCAGGTCAAGTCGAGAATTTCAAAGCTCGACTAGTAGCAAAAGGGTATTCCCAAGTCGAGGGAATCGACTTTGGTGAGATTTTCTCTCCTATTGTAAAATTAACTTCCATTAGAGTATTCATGTCTCTGGCTACAACATTTGATATTGAAATAGAGAAAATGGATGTGAAGACAACGTTCTTACATGGGGACCTGGAAGAAGAAATCTACATGAAATAGCTTGAAGGATTTTCGGTAAAAGGCAAGAAAGATCGGGTATGAAAATTTAAAAGATCCCTTTATGGTCTAAAGAAATCACCAAGGATGTGGTACCAAAAATTTGACACATACATCCTTAGTTTGGGATTTGTGAGAAGCAAGGTTGATCACTATGTATATTCCAAGGAAGAAGGYGATCATTTCATATATGCAACTATGTATGTGGATGACATGTTGTTGGTCGAAAACAACATGGATGTTATAAAGGAGGTGAAGATGTAGTTATCCTCTAAATATGACATGAAGGATCTCAGTGCAATGCATTTCATGCTGGGAAGGGAGATCAAGAGAGATTGAACACTTAGAAAGCTTTAGTTAAATAATAGAAAGTACATTGAAACAATCTTGAAGCGTTTTAACATGGATGATTGAAAACCGGTCAAGGTACCAATTCCCGTGGGAACAAAACTAATTGTTGAACAATGTCCAAAGACATGGGAAGAGATAGAGGGCGTGGCATGTGTTCCATATGCTAGTGCCATTGGTAGTCTGATGTATTCCATGGTCTAGACTTGACTAGATATTGCTCATGCAGTGGGAGTATTTAGTACATAGATGTCTATACCTGGGAAAGAGCACCAGTCTGTTGTCAAGAGAGTGTTCAGGTACTTGTGTGGCACAATAGAATATGTTAGTTGCTACCAAGGGAAACCTGACATCGACAGGGAAGTAAATTTACATGGCTTTGTTGATGCTGATTGGGCTAAAGATTTGGATCGACGAAGGTAGACTAGTGGATATGTGTTCAATATTTTCAGTGGAGCAATTAGAGAGATGAGTAAGAGATAGGCAACATTTCCTTGTTGACAACAAAAGTTGAAACATGGCAACCACTCATGCAAGTAAAGAAGTTGTATGGCTACATAGACTGTGTTCAAGGATTGGGTTTGAGCATAGAGCTATGAGGATAAATTGTGACAGTAAAATTGCAATATTTTTGGAAAAGAACACAACTTACCATTTTAGGATGAAGCATATTGATGTACAATACCATTTCATGAGAGACATGGTGGAAAGCAAGAAGGTGTTGCTGGAGAAGGTAAACACTTTGGAAAACATACCAGACTCTTTGACCAAGTCTGTGAGTGTTATGAAGTTCTCTTGGTGTAGAGAGGTAATGTGCATTGTTGCCCTGGGTCTATGAACAAAAGTTCAGGTTCCTATATCATCAAAGAAGACAACAAGTGGGAGAATGTTGGGTTGTTATGTTCCCTGCAGTAAAAACACAGTGAATAGATTGGCTAGTCGAGGTGGATCAACTAGGTGAATGTTTGATGTTTGACTGGACTGATAAGTCAAGTTTATGGTTAAGTCGAATATTGAAGTAGTCAACCAAAACATCAAAAGGTCAACTAGCAGGAGGTCAACAAGAGGTCAAGTGGCAATCGAATGGAGACTGACTGGGTAGTTGAATGGTAGTCAACTCTAACAAAATCCCGAGATTCGCAATATTGTAGCCAATCATCCGCATGGATCTATAACTGTTTTTTGGGCGCCATGATTTAGAATTTGCATGCAATAGATCCTATAAATACGACATGTTGTAATTGTAATAAGATTGATGTTCATGTTTTTTGATAATAGTAGCTTGGTCGTGTCGATGTAAACTGAATTGGTTGCAGGGTTGTTCTTGTACAAAGAAAGAGAGTAGGGTAAGGACTATGTCTTAGGTGTAGAGCAAGGTTAGTCATGCAAATCTTTTTTATATCAATGAATAAGACAAAAAGAGAGCAGGAGACACTCAAGGAATGCTGGTTTTTCATAGTTAAGGGTTTCCAGGGTAAAATCTTTGTGTACCGTGTGTGTTTGTCATGTATTTTCTTCTTAAATATGTCTTCTCTTTCCTGGTTAGTTTAGTGTGAGTGTTATTTCTCTACGGGGATATCAAGCTAGAGTGCAACATATACATAACTACAGTGTGACACCTTTGCATAAATATAGCCTTCACAACCTTGAATCAGTTATTTTCCCTGGTTCATTGTGTATAGGCATCGTAATTGCACTATTGCTGCATCGATTTTGCATCGTGATATGGCACCAATTTTTTTTTTTTTTTAAAGCATGCTTCTTTGCATCATATTTGCATTGTGGTATTCAACAATCTTGCATAAAGTGCATTGAATGTGCATAAGTTGTATAAATGTTATGTTGAAAGTGTGTCATAAGCATCAAGGTAGCTTTGTTAAGTCAATGTTTCAATAATCATGCAAATTTTGACTTTAAAAAAAAGATCATATGCACCATGAAAAACAATGATGCAATAAAGCCTACAAATGAGTTAGACTCTTTCCACATGTTAATTCATTTTACAATTTTCACATTTTGGTTTGGCCAGCTTGCTATGAAATTCACAGATTAAATTAAAACTTGTCGCACTAATAATAGGGGCTTAGTAGGAGCCCGCGAGTTTCATAGAAGCTGCGCCTTAGGAAGAAAGGGGCCTGTGTATACTTGTTTGGGGGTCCAGCAGGGGCCATAATAGTTCATCCGACTCCAGTTCTTGAACGATCCTAGACCGAGAGGTTGAGAAACCCCGAGAGAAAGAGGGGGTCTACATCACATAGGTAGCCACATAGGTTACTTGCAGGGGTTATTCTACAGGTACCCTGAGTTAGATAAGGGTCAGACAACACACAACCTTTATGGAGGATTACCTCTCTGGGGGGATCTAACCGACTGCGCTATTAAGCCCACGAGGGCCTTTATAACTAATTATGATACCTCCAATATTTTGAAGGGATTCTCATGCCCCTCTTGGGTGAGGCATACCTACTCTAGTGAGGGAGGACCCTTTTCAACTACTATATCTTGTTTGTGTGTATTTGGCCTTTTTGTTTGTTTTGGTGTGCTCTTTGATTGTTAGTTGGCCCTAGGATTTGGTTTTATATCTCAACTCTTGAGTCATCATGGAGCAAGACCAACCTCCTCACAGGTATCACCGTTTGTTGAATTTACCACCGCATTTTGGGTCTTTACCGAATTTTCCTTCTAAAAGGCATAAAGTTAATAGATGTGGTACATATATCTCCACCTCCCAAACTTTTGATTATCCAGTTATGGGTACTGAGTCGAGTTCAAACGACACCAAGAGTCCCTAGACTCCTATACCTATCGTAATTAATGTGGTTCCTTTGACTCCTTCAGCCACGACAGTTGTAGTACCGGAGGTTCCCATCCTTACTCCTATCCAACCTGTGGTTTCTACTCGACCCATACAAACGAACCCTTTCAAGTCTCTTTTCGGTACATCGGGATACAATTCTCAATCCATACCTTCCATCTCTAACCCTTTTTATTTTGGTATGCCCAATATAACGTTGTAAATTTCATCCTCTATTCCAACTACTAATGCAAATCCTAGTCTTGGACCTGGGGGCATGGCCCCTCCGCATACTCTCCACTTGTTTGGTGGAGGTAAAATTCCCTAAACGAATCCTATGGTTGGGGGTCAACCTCCTTTTAATTCTGGGTCTAATCCTAGTCTCAATGCTCCTGGATGGAGTACTCAACTGGGAAGACAAGCCACTTCCTATATTATGTCCTTCCCCCTTCCTCTTCCATGTGGATTCCGACAAACACATTTTTTATGACAAATCCATCTCCATCCTCCGGATTTCCACCTGGAGGAGCTCAATTTCATGCTATGGGAAACCCCCAACCTGGAGCCATGAGCTAGGGGCAATGTTTATAACCCTCATTATGTCGTCCCTATAGGTATGGCACCCATACAACCTCTTATGAATCAGTTTGGAGGAGGATATTACTCTACTGGATAGGGCCATGGTGTATACCAGAACCCTGGATGGCCTGCAATTCCTCAACACCAATCTTTCTCAGGAGCATGGGCTCAGATGTCGCAACCTTGGCTCCTTTTTCTCGCCGCACTTAATTTTCCAGATTTGTTGAGATTAATGAATGACTCGATGCGTCATGATCCGTCATAGTCCCCTGTCCCCACCAAGCTTCCTTCAGACATTCCAAATTTCGAGGGAAAGACTAGAGAGGAGTCGGGATCATGTTACCACTTTTCATCTTTGGTGCTCATCCAATTCTCTTAATGACGATTCTATTCGTTTGAGATTTTTTCTACACACCCTCATGGGGGTTGCAGCAAAATGGTACATTGAGCTACCAGGGGGAACATACATAAATTGTAATCAGATGGTTTTGGTCTTTCTCAACCACTTCCAGTTTTCAGTTCGTTACGATGCCGACATAGAAATTTTGTGGGCCCTCCGCCAAGATAAGGCCACACATATCTTGGACCATATACAAGAGTGGCATAGACAAAAGAGGTTGATTAAAGCCTACATTCCTCCAGAGTTTTTGTTGGAGTGGTTCCTTAAGTCCTTATTGCCTTATATTTTGAAGGATGTTTCTACATCCGGAGTAACATCTGAGGAAGAATCTGTTTTCAAAGCCTAGCAATTGGACCTCTTATATGCTTAATCTAGGATGTTATATGAAATTCTTCCTGACGTGTCGCGGTCGAATTATGACCCTAGAAAAAATCTCGGGCCTCATTTTGATGGCATCATAGGCTCTACAAATGCTAAGTCTACAGACTTGGTGATGAACCAGTTGAAGGATTTGTCTCTAAGCTAGTCTGTAGCAGGACAAGCTTCGTCTTCATCCTCCACTCGCACTCAATCGACAAATGTGCATTATGTACAGTTGTAAACCAACTCAAATGGTAACCAACAACCACGCGGGAATATGAATAAAGGACGAGGTAATAATTGTAAGGATGGGAGAAATAATAACAAAGTCAAGACAACACGAACAATGATAGATCGAATAATAATGCTGGTGAGGGAAAGAAAGAAAAACAAAAGGTGAAGTTTCATTGTAAACTTTGTAAAGATGATCACCTTACCCACCTATGCCCCAAACTTGAGGAATCCTCGAGGCTCTTATCTCAACCACCCGCTGTGCTGACTAATCCATTTTCACATAAGAAACACATGGCTTCGGGGTCCTCCAACACCGGAAATGCATCGAGTGGGAATCAAAACCCATTGACACATGAAGGTGACTGTTTATGTGTTAATATGGTCAAGTCTCAGATTGATGTAGCCACTCAATCCTATGATTACGGTTCTTCATAGACTATTACAGGTCCATAGTCTCCCCCTCTTTCGGAAACACCTTTCTAGATCAAAAAGCCAGAGCCTCCACCTCATATTCTGAAAGGAGTATTGAAACGCTCTACCCACAATCCTAATGACAGAGTTGCCCATAACTATTCGATTGTCGAAGATCTGGGTCAAACCCCTTGTGTGATGTTAGCTTTGGAGGTGCTCCAGACGTGTCCTGCACATAGGAACGCCTTGTTATCTTCCTTAGGTGCTCTAGACTTGTGTGGCTCAAAGGTTATTAAGTTTGACATAACAAATTTTAAGCCTCGCTTGCCTTACCATGTGGCCTTTCAAATCCATGTGGAGTACAAAAAATATACCATCAAATGCACTGTAATTGATGATGGTGCTGCAACATGCGTGATGTCCCTAACTTGTTGAAGGGCCATTGATTGGAAAGCCATTAACTCTCCAACTCTATCCCAATCTATGACTATGTTGACCGCATTTGATGGTCGTTCATTTCGACCCCATGTAATTCTTCCCACTTTTCCGCTATAGTTAGGTGCAAAGACAATGGAAGTTGATGTCGAGGTGGTTGATGCATCCGTTGACTATAATTTACTACTAGGGAGTAATTGGACTTATTCCATGACTGCGGTCCTGTCATCTGTTTTCTGCACTTTATGTTTTCCTCACGAAGGGAAAATAATGATGATTGATCAATTGTCCTTTGCTCATGCTAGTTATAATGCATCAATTGGACCTTCGATCCTAGTGATCAAAAATTCTTAGCCGACAACTGAGGATATTGGTGTCGGAATGTATTCCTCTCTCATGGGTACCTTTGATTTCATGGCACCAATTCATTACATTTATGCCATTTTCAGTGAGTTTTCATCGTCGATGAGGTCAGTTCCTTTCCGTACTTCGTATTTCAACGACCCTTGGACCCTACCTTCCCCGACTATGTCGTGTGAAGGAAAATCACACATTGGGATGACAATGCCACTGTCGACAACAGAGGTTGCGTATTAGGATATACTTAACACTACTGCTAACCTAGATCCTTTCTCCTCGCAGAAGGACGAGGAAGATCTTGTTCTCAATCCTGTATAGGCCACCCAATCGTCTTGTTCGCATGATTTCCTTGATGATACTTTACCTACGGATGAAGCCATCTTAGAGTCCATGAATGGTCTCGATAAGCCATGGGACGATATGTATCATCGCTCTTACTTCCTCCAAGAACTTGTTAGGATCAAACATGACGACTTTAGATCTACCTTTAGTGAGATTGTCAGTCACGTTGTGGTTCCACTAGATACACATGGTGTCTATGCCGAAGGAAACATGGTGAATCTTTCTCCTACCGTTACAATCGACATGTCTCGAATTCTTGGAAAAATTGAAAATGTATATATTGGTGTAGATTGTTCGCCTAAAGAAATTCAGATCTACACCGATCTCTTCAAAGAATTTTGTGACATATTCGCTTGGTTGTACGAAGAGATTCCAGGGATCAACCCTAACATTGTCGAACATAAGATCAAGACTTATCCAGATGCTAGACCCGTTCAACAACGTCTTAGAGCTGTTAATCCTAAGAAGGCCCCTGCTATTAAGGCAAAGGTAGAGAAGCTACTCAGTGTTGGTTTCATTTATCCGGTTCGTTTGACCTAATGGGTATCCGACCCCGATATCGTGAATAAGAAACAAGGAACCATCCACGTATGTATGGATTTTCGAGACCTGAACAAGGTTTGTCCTAAAGACAACTTCCCGACTCCTTTCATTGACCAAATTCTCTATGAGTGCACGGGAAGCGAATTTTTTTATTTTATGGATGGATTTTTAGGATATAATCAAATTCAAATCAAACACGAGGATCAACATAAGACGACTTTTATTTGTCCTTGGGGTACTTTTGCATACTGTAAAATTCCTTTCAACCTTCAAAACACTGGAGCAACCTTCCAACGCGCCATGACCTTTTCTTTTGACAATCTCAAACATATTGTTGAAGCTTACCTCGATGATCTCGTTGCTCACTCTCGCAAGAGAGTAGATCACTCTACTCACCTTCGACTAGTATTTGAGAGATGTTGTTATTATCACATCTATTTAAACCCTTACAAGTGCATCTTTTGTGTTTGGTTTGGCTGTCTTTTCGGATTCTTAGTCTCTGAGCATGAGATCATGGTGGATCCTATGAAGGTTGAGGCAATACTTCGATTACCTCCCCCACACAACATTTGACAACTTCAGGGTTTACAGGGGAAGGATAAATTCTTGCGTCGGTTGATAGTGAACTATGTCGAATTAACTAAGGGTTTCATGTGTCTTTTGAAGAAGGATAGTCCATTTATATGGGATGAATGAGCCCAAGAATCTTTCGATGCTCTTAAGAAAGACTTGGTATCGACACCTTTGTTGAAGCCTCCAGACTATAGTAGAGACTATTTGTTTTATATCGCCCCGTCCGAAGGGATGGTTGGTATGGTTCTAGTTCATGAGGACGATGAGCTCCATGAGCACATTATCTACTATCTTAGTCGAAATTTAGTCCATCCAGAACTTAAATACTCTCACGTCGAGAAGCTAAACTTGGCCACTGTACATGCAGTTCAAATATTATGACATTATATATTTCTTTGAAAAACTACCGTAGTTGCAGATATCGATCCATTTCAATACGTCCTTACAAGAATTTGACCTCGATTTTGCTTCGGTGAAGTCTAAGAAATTGCTAGTTTTTGTCGAGTTGATGTCAGACTTCCCTCAACTAGATGAGGACATTATTCATAACGATTCATTCGCGGATGAACATATCTTCCTTATCTTGTCTTCGGACCCATGGAATGGAGACATTCTAGTTTATCTTCAAACATTGAAGTTATCCCAACATCCGTCGAGAGACGATCGACGACGTATACGTCATCAAGCTAAAAACTACCTTATCATTGACGACACTTTGTATCGTCAAGGAGTGGATAATATTTTACGTCATTGCTTAACTCATGAGGAAGCTGAGTCGGTTTTCAATGACTGTCACAGTGGGGCTTATGGTGGTCATCTATTTGGGCTTGCGACAACCCAAAAAATATTGCGAGTTGGTTAGTTTTGGCCATTAATTTTTAAAGATTGTGTTGAGCGGTCAAGAAGTGTCACCCTTGCCAGTTGTTTTCTCGGAAAATGCACTCACATCCAGCCCCTCTTCACCTAGTCATCACCATCGTCCCCTTCACCAAGTGGGGGCTAGATTTTATGGACTGTAACCCAACTTCGGTTGGGGGGCATCAACATATTATCGTGGTCATGGATTACTTCACTAAATGGGCAGAGGCCATGCCTACCATTAAATCTGATGGTAAGACTGCAACATTCTTCGCATTCAACCAAATTCTAGCTCGATTCAGAATCCCAAAGGAGATTATCACTAATCATGGTAGTCACTTTCAGAATGAAATGATGAAGGAGTTAGCATCAAAACTGGGGCTTAAGCACAGTCACTCTTCCCCTTATTATCCCCAGGAAAATGGACAAGTAGAGGTGGTGAATAAATCTCTCAAGACCATCTTGCAAAAAACTATCAGCCAGAGTAAGTCTGACTGGCATCTAATGATTTACCCTACGTTTTGGGAATATCGAACCTCAGTTAAGACTTCCACCAATTTTTCTCCTTTTTAGTTAATACATGGCGTGGAGTCGATTCTTTCGATTGAATGCGAAATCTCTTCCCTCAAAATGGAAATTGAGCTCCTACCTGACACATCCGATCTTGAAGAATTCCTGGTGCACCTAGAGTGTCTAGATGAGCAGCGTCGAGATGCCTCTATGGCTATCGAAGTGAATAAACGACGTGTTAAGGTTTATTATGATAGGTCTGTCTATCCTCGACAGTATGTTGAGGGTGATTTGGTCCTCTTGTATGACCAAGCTAAAGAACCGTTGGGGGCAGGCAAGTTCAACCCCATGTGGCATGGTCCTTATATCGTGCGACATGTTTTAGAGAAACGAACCCATTAATTGGAGGATTATGAAGGGAATATGCTGGATGAGCCCATAAATGGGCTCTACCTTAAAAAAATATTACCCTTGAGCCCTCAATCTTGGGCGTGACTCTTTGCATACTAGTGTATATACATCTTTTCCTTTGTGACATTGACTTGCTTATTAGGTTTTCCCTTGGTTGGCAGATGTTAACGGAGTCTTCAGTTTACTTAGGAGTCACAGAAGGTGTCAGTCATTATACGCGGAACATGGATTCCGTCGCTTGGGTCATTTACTCACCCGAGGGTCAACTGGTGTCTTTAGGTGGAGTTTGTCTGAAGCCATCAACGAATAATGTGGCTGAGTATAGCGTTGTTATATAACTATTACGTGACGCCATTTCACATGGTGTTCGGTCTTTATAGGTTCGCCTGGACTCCTAGTTAGTTGTATGTCAGTTGAACGACAATTACCATGTGCGAGACCCTACTCTACTCCAACGATTCCTACGAGTACGACTTTTGGAACGATACTTTGATTTTCTTACTTATAATCACATACCTAGAAGTTCTAACTATGTATCTGATGCATATGCTAATTATGTTTTAGATTGACATTTGTCACATAACTAAAGTAAAGAAAACACATTCATCATTGTACACATTGTAACATATATAAGTGAAGCTGAAGACCAATGTTTTTTAGATTTCATCTCTTCAAAAAATATGGCGTCATAGTACAAAATGGGGCTCACACCCTCAAAATACATATATGGCTGGTAGATATATGACCATGGAATCTACGCCTGTGGCACCAGATGTGTATCATGATAGCACAATATGACATTTGCGAGATGTCGGAAGAGTCGCACCCACACACGGGGCACACCCACCACCTGCCGCTGCATAGCCTCTAGCAGATCCTCCACTTGAACCATAAGAATCCTATATGTCAATCGAGACAGGTTCCCCTGCACATTTTGTAGCACTTTCTTCGCATCTCCTCTTGCATGCTCATCTCCCCGGTTCCTCCGTCGATGTCGTGGGAATCCATCTAGTCGTTGCGGACCCACATTTGCATAACAAAGTAATTGTTAATACTTGATACCATACGCAAATTTTGGCGTTTTTTTTTATTCGTTTTGAAAAATAACAAAAAAAATGAATTATATAAAAACTTTTCTAACCAATATCACCATAGGTAGAGCCTGGTGGCAAAGGTATATTTGGATCCCCTCTATAGTCGATCCCAACATAGGGGTAGTCGTATATGGCTATAACCTGTCGACACCACTGGAAAAAGAACTCATCATTGTAGGGGGTTGGCACCCTACCACCTCCTAGCCACCTCATCACATCAGTCCACCATGACATGGTTGGATCGTGCAGTCCTTATGGAATGATCTCTACTCTAGGGCTCAAGCCTGGAACCTGCTCAAAGAAAAAACTACACAAGATGGATGCAAACCCGAATTTTCTCTTCCTCCCTTGTTTGCAATCCATCAGCTGGCTCTTCATGTTATCCGGTAGTGAGGTACACCAGTCATAAACCATGGGTCATAAACAATCCAATGCGTAAAAAATGAGTGGCCTTAATGCCTGGTGCAACGAGGTTGACGCCAAGATCTGTGTAAGCGCAAGTACAACGATCTTTAAGCTCAGGTTTTCGATCGCCCTGATGGGGAGTTGGATCCCTACTTTATATGTTCTTGCAACATAGTGGGTGGAAGTGTAATCCTCTATGTTCATACCACCCCCAGCCCCCCGGGCTTTGAGATTTACTACCTCGCCCCGGCGAGACAATCATGTGATAAAATAGATGTCATCTACTTCAATCCTCAATTGTTTCCCATCGAGATTGAAGGCCTCTGTCTCTGGATCCCAATAGTTTACTAGCATTTGGAGTAACCTCACTTGAGCCCTCATTCCTTTGAGAGCCCAAAATTTATAAAGGCCACATCCTTTTAGAGCTAGTTGGCCCTCTGCATCCCTTTCCACTGTTGCATCTACCTCCTCATGCTCCCTCTCTCTCCATTCACGCACCATCATGCCAAAGGAAAGTCATTTTTTGAGTTAGAATTCATTAAAAAAGTTGTTTGCAGACTTGTACGCAAGATGTAAAGTTAACAGTCGCATGTAGGGCCACATATACGCGGGCAAACTTTGCTTTGCCCATGTACATGCCTCCATATACGTGACCCGATGAACTATAGCTCGCGTACACCCTAATTTACATGGTGCACCCTCTAAAACTCAAAAAATGAGGACTAAGTTTAAATTTTAAACCACTAAAAATGAAGAGGGGAAGGGCACTTACTTGGTCCAGACGGTTGTCAATTCCGTTGATCGTAGTTCCCGCAATAGACACTTGATGATCATGGGCAAAATGGTCTAAAATGCACTATGTGGGTGAAAAACTCAAATGGTATGGTAAAATTGTTCATTTTTACTATTAGTAGAATTTTTTTATTCACTTTATATAGTTTATGCTAATTTTTTGACCTAATGGACTAATAGTGCAGTGGAAGGAGTTGGTTTTGGTGGTTTTGTCCAGAGATTTTTGTGGTTTCTAGCGTCATACCGCCCATTAGTGACTTCGGCACGTATTTTCTTTTACCAACATATAGGATAGGTTGTCACTCCATTTTGCATATTTGCATTGTTCTATCACCGTGATCTGTATGACTTAGGTACGAACCCATTTATTAGCGACACAAAACCTTCTTACTGCTACTAGAAGCGTCGTTATTTAGTGATAGAGGCTTACCAAACATGGGTGCCCTAGTTAGAACCTTTGTGCCATTTGGTGCCCATGCAAAAGTTATTCCATAGGATCATGAGTCCCTTATAGTTCCAATATGACTTTGCGTTCGAACCCCATATTCTTACTCACAAGCATTCTGACCTGAACCTATGGGACTCCCCCCGAGTCTTAGTTAAGCTCTTTTTCGACTCTCTAAAAGAGCGAAAAGAATGTCGAGTGAACTTGTCTCTTTCACACTCGTTAAATGGATTTGAAAGGACGTCTATTTGGTGTAAGTTTAACCCTTTTTCAGACCAAGTAGACTAATTACGAAAAATAAACACTCTAGTTAACATTTGCTAGAAGAGTTCTCCTGGGTATTTTTTTATACTTTTACGGGCCTATGGGACTAAATATACGAAAAATGACATTCTTTGGAGTTAAGTTGTAATAGCATTCTATTATCTTGCTTGCAGTATTGAGCCTATTGTTGATTCCCGCTTTCTCGTTATAAGCCTCTTACCTCATCAATTTGCATCACAAACCAAGCAAAGCCTTGTTGATATCCTTTGCAGCTTGACACCCTGTACCCTAAGAGGAAACATTCCACCGAGTGTCCATGCCCAACATGCACTTCCTTGCATTGAGCATGGGTATGTTCCACTGTTTGGAGCTAGTTGCTTACTCACGACACTCGTTTCCTCTCTTAAATCATGACATTTATTTGCCTATGAAAAAACAAAAAAAGACTAGCAAGAAAATAATATTATCTCATATTGGCAGCAATTGTGTTGCCTTTGAACAAAACATAAAATTTTGAGTCCACTGTCATCCAAATTTTGGGTTTAGTATGACCTTAGGAAGCTGAGCTCATTACTTAGAGTTTACTCCTCTGATTGGTTATTCTTCCAGTCCCTATGGAGAGTTCGTTGAAGCCTCTTTCATCATGAAGTTTCATCATCAAGTCTATGCTGCTTGAGTTATCCATATGTCTCATGCTCTTGTTCAAAGGATGTCTATAATCCAGTGTCAGCCATTTCTCAGAACTCTTGACTTTGCATGTCAGCCATACCCTCATTGTGTCTCAGAGTCATATGAATTTGTAGTCCTACCGTGCACCCTGGTCCTACTTTCATTATGGGTAGGTAACCTTGAACCCAACAGTCAACATCTCCTCATTGGTCGCTAACTGGGGGGTTTCCCTTGTGTTTGACGACAAAAAATATATTCACACATTGAGATTCGTGTAGTGTCTTGGATGCCATTATCCTTATTGGTAGTTTCCTCGCCTTTGTCGGTAATATTCCTTATTGGATACTATTCAGAGGGTCTTTTTTTGCACTACTTGCATCTGGTGCATGTGAAAGACGCACAAGGTCATTGGTTCGTGAACATTCTCTTCATCCGAGTTCCTCCAAATCATCAAGCTATTGCTTTGTACCTCGTTCTGACTGATGAGAGATGCCTTAATTCTCTCCTTTCAATGAGTCTCCTTCCATTGACTTCAACTCATATATTTTGGAAATGAGACCTAGAGTCCTATGAGTACCTAGAGGCTTGTAGTCATCAGTGGTAGGTTCTCCCGCCATCGACAATTGGGAATACATCAATGTCTCCTGATCGATGGATTCTTCAAGTGTTCGACCTCAACACCTTTACTCACACTTGTAAGAATGTACTCGGTGCCTTGATACCTACTTTCATTATTGGTAGGTTGTCTCACGTTTGTTAACGGTATACCCTAATGATTGGTAATCAAACGAAGTCTCATTGTGTTCGACATCAACTCCTCTATTCACATAATGTAGACTTGCACCTTTGGTGGATAGTGTAGAAGACATGGAGCATCAATTTACAGTATCAACTTTCCTGAGTTGTTGCTATCGTTCATTGGACCAATACCTATATGACTTCAATGATCATGGGAGATCATATTGTACTCCATTGTATACATATATCTTCAGATTGATTTTTGAGATTGGTTTCCACTGGGCCTTGTTCGTGACTATGATAGCCTATGGCATATGCCTACTTTGTATTGCTTATTCATGGCCATGAACAACGATTTGGTATATTTCCACATGGATCTGCAGTGTAATTCAAATTGGCAACCATGTGTACAAAGTCATTATGGATTGTAATATTCTCATGAGCAACTAGCACTTCCAGCTGAGTCTCCATTACTCCACTTCTAGGAATTATAATGTATTTTGGCCATCGCAGATACTCCTCTGACCTCACATATTAGGGGGCATCTGTTTTAGCAAATTTTTCCTCACCCAATGCAACTTGCTCGGATGGCCTTTCCATTTCCCTATGCAGACTTAAAGTCCCTTGTTGTTCATTCCAGAGCCAAAAAATCATATTTTTCCACATATACACGTCCTACCAATTAGACAACATGCGTATATGTAGGTTGCACCACTACAACAAGTGTACATCAGGTTTGGTGCTCAAAATTAAAAATTGTGTCGGATTTCCATGTCACGTCACGAGATCCATGATTCTTGACCTTCCATATACTTGTAACATTCCGACTGGGCCCTTCAGTTCCATTTGAAGGCTATAAATTGGGCCCTATCCAAGCTGTGGAGGAGGAGATAATTCAACTTTTGAGAGCAAAGATACTCTAGAGAAATTTCACTTCACATTGAGTCTACATCCCTTTATCCTTGAAATTCTAAACACATTGTTCAACCCCCAAGCTCTTCCTTCTTTGATGGAGAACCTCATTGTCTCCTTTATATGAGCTTGCCTTTGGTGGAGGGACTTAGTTTCTCGATTCCAATGTATGTCAGTACAGAGGTTGGTCACATATCTATTTCTGTTGATTATTTTAATAGAAATATTATTTTCTCGTCCACTTGATATCTTGCAAATATTTGAATTATTATTCCAAGGGCGTATTTGTCATGAATGTTAATGGATTATGCTATTTTATATGCGAACATTATATATTATCACCAGATGCTTGCATATCTTGGTTGTTGAGGACAAGTTGCAGGTATAAAGATTTGAGTTGCGTGCTCAATGGTGGTCTTCATCAAACATCCAGACGAGGCAGGCTCTCGATCTTGTCCTGTTACCATTTCATTTATATAGCATACTTGGGATTATAGTTGATTTATGCGTGTCATTCTGTCTGTTGTGGTTCACCCCATGCCATAGAGAGATTTTCCTCGTAACAATGCTCGCATATGTTCATGGAAAAATTCTATGGAAAACATGGGCAAACTCCATCGTCCAAAACAATTGCAAGCGCCAACGTGCAAAAGTGCCACAATGCAGGGATGTCGAAGAATTGATATCAATTATTCACACAAGAATTGAAAACAGATCAAATGTTCACTCTGCCAAGAAAAAACCTATACAAAGCAGAGAAGATACATCTATGCAGGATGTGAACAAATCGTCAAAGCAAACATTCCGCACATAAACAACAACAAATTGCACATCGCAATATCCTTGGAAAAATGCAGATATCTGCATCTTCAAATGTAAATGGAATTCAAAGAGAACTATCAAGACGTACATTTTTGCATACGATGAATGACAAAAGTGTTAAATAAAACACCAAAACAAACTCCAATATAACACAACACCTGCACTATACATGAAGCATATACTATTAGACAACAAACACACAAACTAATTGCATCTGTCCAAGAAACATAAGGGAATATCCATATCTGTGAACGCAAAAAAAGAATCATTTTCTAATCTTCCTTGGCATATAGCATGGAATGCACATGATTTATTACCCTTTGACATAGATTTGCAGAAGCCCAACACCACAACTCTTGGAACTCACAACCCACAACACATGAAAATTGACAAATTCGTCTTTTTGAACGCCTTTTTTTCCTGTTAACCTTTAATTGTTTTTGACGTACACACTTTCTGTAAGAACCCTAAATTTCTTAAATTGCCTTTGCAAAGAACAAAACAATAACTATCCCCCATTTCTATCTCACATATAAAACACACCACAAGAAAAAATATTCCACTCCACCATTCTAACCATTAACATACCAGAACTAACTGCACTATGCAGGAGGGTTTTTTCCTGTACACCTTTGTCGGCACAGGGGCAGACCTAGGGTTCAACACTTCAACAATGCACCAACAAAGCCCTAACTACCAACCCTTTCGACAACAACTGCGAAGCAGATGAAGTCTCACCTGAGGTGGAGGCAGGGGTGGTTGTAGGACTCAAGTGTCTACAACCTAGCTGGGACACATATCTCTAATTATAATACTTAACAGAGTATTTAACAGTTGACATTCATCAGTATTTAATGCTTAGTCACATCGCAAAAGAAAACCCTAATTACATCACAACATAGTATTCAACAAGATCTAACACATCCAAGCACTTAGCATATAGAAATAGATCCAATCTAGTATTCATTCACATTACCAAGCACTAAGCTATTATATCAGATGCATCTAACATGTATCACTTCACTAAGCATAAATCACATCAATAACTTAACAACTATAATGCATAAAGCAACCACAACACATGATATACGTGGGTCACCCCAGTGTGGGGCTACATCCACCAACTCTTCTCTTCTTTATTATCTTTTTTCAATCTTCTACAAGCACAGAGCCACAAGAATCCACTCCGCATAGGATAGGAGATTTGCGCGCACCTCGCCAGACCCTCCTTCCCTGAGCTATTTTACAACACAAAGCCTCTTTACAGTCACTTGCACTTAGCTCTGCAAGTTCTCATGCACACAACATGCACAAAGCTAAAAATGCCCTAAAAAGGGGTTGAGATCCTGCGATCTTCGCTTCGCCTTGCGCTCCTCCTTCGACTAGCCTGTCGAAGTCCCAAAACTGGTCAACGTGACCAAGGTTCTCCAAAACTTGGTCAAGGGCCAATAGGCCCCCAACACTCACCCGTGACTCATCCCAAGGCACTCTGATCTGGGTAACTCTGCCTCAAATGCCTCGAGCTTGGCTAGAGCTACCTCGACCTGTTGCTTCGCCAGAGCCTCCTACTAGATGAGCTCTTGAATAACCTTCTCCGTCACAGGTCCTTCCAAGAATTATTCCACTGTGGTGATCACTTGTTCCAGTTCTGCACCTTGTCCTTCAATCTCCTCAAAAAGTGTGCAAGATTCATCCTGCACTGGTTGGAGCTTCTGAGTCACTTCCATGAACTTACTCTGTATGGCATGGACTTGTTGTTGAATTGTGTGGTGTTCCTAGGATCGTTTCATCCTCTCGATCGTTGATAGTGGTCTCAACTGCACTTGAATCATTGCTGCTTGGCCTCTTGAAGCTGTGACTCCAGTGTCCTTAGTTCAGGGTCCTCTGCAAGGAGCTCATAAGTCAACACACTTCGACTGCTGAGCTGTTTACATTCGGAGGCCAATGCCTTGATTCTTTGGACTGCGCTCTGGGAAATTTCTTCTCTCTGGTCTCGCACTTCCTGTGGAGTGCTTGACACTGCTTGTAACTCCAGTTCTGTTATCCTCTATTGGAGCTACTGAATGGATTCAGCAAGCTTCCCTACTTGGCTTTCCACTGGGTCTTCTTCCATCTGTTCTAAGCTCGGCATAGAGAAAAGTGCTCTAGTGACTGCTTCTTTAACTCCAATCTGATCTGTGAGTAGTTGTTCCTTCTCCTTCTGGATCTGTGCTCTATTCTCTGCAAACTTGGCTTGGATGTCATATTTTTCCTACTGCACAACCCGGCGTTGCTCTATGGATTCCTCTTTTGCTTGCTTTAAAGAATTTGTGGCTTGTTCTTTTTCTTTCTGAACGCGATGAAGGTGAGTTTCTGTCGCATATGCTATTCGACGTAGCTGGGTAGGTTCATCTCCCAACTCTGTTCCTTCTGATGATGGGGGTGCAATAGACACTGCGCGACTATAGTAGAGGGCTTGCTATACCCCTTTCAGCTCATCTTCAATTCTTTCATACATGGTCTCTTGTTTTCCTTCATTGCGCTGTAATATATCTTTTGAGGTATAAGAGATAGCGGTGCTGATGAAATCTATGTCATCCATCGTGAGCACAGTCTGCACCTATGGTTTACTAGCTTTGAACTTCTTCCGCGATGTAGGTTTCATGGGGGAAACCTTTCTTTTCTTGGAGGTCTCAACTGCATCAATAGGATCCCTAGGCAGTGTTACTTCGCCTTGTTTCTACTTGTCTTCTTCTCCTTTGTCCTCTTCTTTTTCTACTTCGTAATCACCTCCCCCTCCAAGTGAGTCTGAAGCAGTCTCTTCTGATGTGCTGTTCGTCTCCTGTACCTCTTCCTTTTTCTTCCTTCTACTACTTTTGGGTGCATCATACTCTTCGTGAGTGACCATAGGACTTTCGATGAGGTCGGGGTCGGACAATTATGCCTGGTCGACTTGTATAAGGAGCTTTGCAGGCCACTCCTTAGTTATTTCTTCTATGTCCTCCTTAGTGAGCTTATAATAAGATTGGAGCTCTTCTTTATGTTCTTCTCTGCGCATAGTGATATAAATAAAATGTCTATCTGCGCGGAACTTCATAAATGGTCTGAACCTGTGCAGGGTGTTCGACATCATACGAGGGAAAGACTCAATATTCCTCTTCAACTGCAGGTAGTAGGTGTGGAACACTGCATTTGACTGCCATTGTTTCTCCATGTTGCTCGAATACCAGAGCGTGGTGAACTTCCCAACTAGGGGTTCAGATGGCTCAATATCAGGGAAGGTCGCTCCTTCTGACATCTCCCAGGCATTGAAGGCGATGAGGATCAATAGCCAACTAAAATGAAACTCATACCCCTGATCCTGAGCTTCGCGATAGTCTTTTTCTAACTGGTTGACGAGGTAACTCACCCAGTTCATTTGTAGTTCTTCAATGCATTTTCCCGCAAGGTCAACAACGAACCTCGTGACCTGTGTGGGTTTGTTCTTCCTTACTAGCTTACCAACGATCAACTGAAAGGCTAGGCGCATTACGCCATTTTGAATGGAAGCTACCTTGTAGCCTCGCTTCCCCTTTTCCACATCGCCATAGGTATCTTTAATTTTCTATGCCAGGGCGCGATCTACAACCTTCCTTGGATAAAATTCTTGTGGGTTTGGTCCTTGCATGCTTAATCCGGTGATCCGATGGATCAACGCTGGATCTACGATGATGCGTCTGTCCAACCACAAATAACCGCCATGGAAGCAAGACAACAAGAGTTTAACGCACGCGTTAAGCTCCCAATGCCTTCCAAAGTGTGGTATATTCATCACATTCAGGATGGTGGACCTCGCGATGTCCATAGTCCACAGCTGGGGGATGATCTTCGAATTCTTTCCCTTGGTCCTGGTCAAATACTTGTGTGGGTCAAGCATTTCATGGTTCTTGTGATCTCACAAGTTGAAGTCATTGATCTTCAACATCATGATTTGTCCTAACTGTGGTCCTACTGCGCGTATCCCCTTCGGGAGGTACACAGTAATTAAGGTGTAGTCGAAGTCCCTCGGGACACTATCACAGCTCACCGCACCAACCAAAGGTGGGATATAATCAGGCAGGATAGACGGGATGAGCTTCGCATTCACCAAGTCATCACGATGCTTGGTTCGTTTCTTTGTCGCAGCTCGGGATGGTCCAGATCCACGAGCAATCGATGGGGATGCTTGTACTTCTCTCATCGACGAGGCTTGGAATCCTATGGAAATGAAATTCTCAGCCATGAGGTCTATGAGGATCTCTTCGATGGATTTCTCTACTATGCTGAAGTCACCCGACATGCACGCTCGAGATCAGGTATCTCAGTTTGGTGATCAAATACTCGTTGTAACAGAACGAGTGGCGAGGTCTCAAATAGGTACAACGTGAAAGCAACTAGTTCTCTATGGGCTTGGATAATCACAATTAGAAAAAGTGTTCTCAGTGAAATGCTCGACGGGATAAATAGACAACGTTGTAGCAGACTCCTCCAACGGGAAGGAATGCCTCAATCAATGTAATTCCATCCGTTATGGCGCAGTCCCAACGGTCCAATGGCAATCTTTCTGTCCATAGCTGTGGTTCGAGTCGTTCTGGAGCGTCAAGCTAACAATCGGGATGCCTCCAACGATCATATTTCTTTGCCATGGCAAAGTGCCAATCTTCGCTATTCTGTTATCCCGACGAAGTTCCAATTCCACAAACCTTCTTTCTGCGAAGTCCTCTCTGGAACTTCCTGTAATTTCTCTAACTTTGCTTTCTTCTTATTGAGATTTCTAGCTTTCTTTCCTGTAATCTAAGCCACTGGTTTCCTCTTTCCATGATTGTTCTTATCTCCTCTTATCATAGTAACTTCGCACTATGGAGGGTCTTTTGTAGGGTTCTAGGGTAATACTTCTTCTCTTTCTGGAGTGGATGCTCTACTATCTTGTATAGACAGGTGTTTCAAGTCTTTCTGTGTTCTTTCAACTTTGACATCCAGATCTTTGGTCCTCAATAGCTTTGACTGGTCCTCTTGTTCTTCCAGTAAGTGCACTATTCTCCTAGCCATGGAATCCCTTAGTTCTTGCCCTTTCTGTTCTAGATCCTCCTCTTCTTGTTTCCTTCGTATCTGATCTTTCTTAATCCAGGTTTGTCCTAGCAAAATAGCAAATGGGGAGATGTTCTCAACAAATTTAACGATCTCAAATTCTTCTTCTGTCGAAGTTCCATGAGCACTCATAGATATCTGGGTAAGTCTTCCACATAGGGTTATCATCTTCCCTCTAAATAATTTTATTCTTCCCAATGAAGGAACCATAACAGGCTTTCCCAAAATTTCCCAACTTCTTTCTGTCATGATATTCACCTAGGTTTCCTCATCCAGAACACAGTCTATGTCGAAGTCTCCTATTCTTGTTTCTATGCATTCCTTCTCGTTTAATATCTTTGATAAGTTGATATCTCTGTGATCATTCAGGGTTTCTTTCATCTGTAGTAATACAATGTCTAATTCTTTCTAGGGTTCTATCATATCCTTAGTTTCTTGGCCTGTCTCATGGTTTTCTTGTCTCATATTCATCTTTTCAACTTTACCAATCATTCTAGGGCAATCCAAAACTTCATGGTCCATATCTTTAGAAAAAAGACAATTATGACCTCTACCAGGGCATTCCTTAGCAAGATGTCTCGGTCTTCTGCAACTATAACAAAGAGTTAATCCTCTCTTCCTTTTAAATGACCCCCAATCTTTCCTGTACTGCGCACTGGGATCATAGTAACTAACTTGCAAAAAATTCTTTCTAGGATCCTGCATCCATTTGTTAGTCCAAACATTCTTTCTATGCATGGGAATAACATATCTTTCATTATTCTTATCAGATCTACTCATATCAAATCTTCTTTCTTCTAGCCGTGCCCTAATTTACAGACTAGGACAAAATCTGTTAGACATACCTAGATCCATTCTTTCGAAACAAAAATTTTCACTTATCTTACCTTTCTCAGAGCACAAAGCCTTAAGATCTTTCCTCTTTTCTTCAGATTTGATTCCTTTCTTAGCACAGAGCTTCAAAGTCAAGTAGAATACTGCACACTAAAGCAACATATCTACGCACAAAGCTTTCTTTTCTTCAGTTCCCAACAGTCACAGTTTCAGGTCCCGACAACAGAACCATTTGTTGGCACAAGGGAAAACCCAGGGTTCAATGCTTCAACAACGCACCGACAAAACCCTAACTACCGGCCCTTTTGACAACACCTGCGAAGCAGATGAAGTCTCACCCGAGGTAGAGGTAGGGGTGGTTGAAGGACTCAAGTGTCTACAACCTAGCTGGGACACAGATTTGTGATTATAATACTTAACATAGTATTTAGCAGTTAACATTCATCAATGTTTAACCCTTAGTCACATCGCAGAAGAAAACCCTAATTACAGCACAACGTAGTATTCAACAAGATCTAACACATCCAAGCACTCAACATATAGAAATAGATCCGATCTAGTATTCATTCACATTACCAAGCACTGGGCTATTATACAGATGCATCTAACATATATCATTGCATTAATCATAAATCACATCAATAACATAACAACTATAATGCACAAAACAACCACAACACAGGATATACGTGGTTCACCCCAGTGTGGGGCTACGTCCACCAACTCTTCTCTTCTTTATTGTCTTTTTTCAATCTTCTACAAGCACAGAGACACAAGAACCCACTCCGCATAGGACATGAGATCTGCGCGCACCTCGCTAGACCCTCCTTCCCTGAGCTAGGTTACAGCACAAAGACTCTTTACAGTCACTTGCACTTAGCTCTGCAAGTTCTCATGCACACAGTATGCACAAAGCTAACTCAATCACATAGATCCAACTACTTACATCACTTGTACTCAGCACAATATATCACTTAGCACCACATCTCTCTTAGACCTCGGGTGTTTCTTACATCGTCTAGCTTTCTATTTATACATTACAAAAGGGGCCAAGGCATGGGTAAACCCATGGGCCGACATCCCATACCTGTTACATAAACCCTAAACCCAAAAATTCCCTAAAAAGGGGCCGAGATCCCGCGATCTTCGCTTCACCTTGTGCTCCACCTTTGATCGGCCTGTCAAAATCCCAAAACTGGTCAATGTGACCAAGGTTCTCCAAAACTTGGTCAAGGGCCAACAACCTTTGACTGTTTTCGGCCTACACTTATTTAACAACCCCTGACCGTCTTAACTTTCTTTTGAAAAAACAAAATAAAAAACAACTCCTAATTCTCTTTCGCATATACAACACACCCAAAACAAATTACAACCCACCATTCCATCCAACAACAAAACACAAGTAACTGCACTATGCATGAGACAAACTACTTGCACTTGTTTGAAAATAGATAAATTGATATGCAACCAAATTGCTTCAAAGCACAATAGTAGATGCACATGTTTCTTACCCTCTGGCATAGATTTGTAGAAGCCCAAATTCATGCCTTTCAAGTTGCTAGTTGCAACACTTGCAACTTTCAAAGAACGTCGTCTTTCTGGCTCGTAGCACACTATATCATGATCAAACACAAATAACTCAACAATTACTTAGAACAAAAGAACTCAATTAAAACTCGCAATCCATAAAATCTCTCGCACAAAATAATGTCATATAGTACACATAAATCCCTTCAAAATTTATGCATCGTACTAAATTTAAAGAGGACTCAGAAGACAATAATCTATATATATTTATTAAAATCTGTCTATATATTGTATAATAAATACATTTGCATATTGTCTGGCCTAGAGATTTCAATGTCTCCATTCAACAACTAACACAATGGCAAGCTTCAGAAACCAATATCATCTCGAAACTTTGACACTCATACATGCACCCCTTCCAAGCATCCGCTAGCTCCATAATTAATTTGCTTATTAAATTCCTGTCGCCAACCCGACCGACAATAAGATTTTGTTTTGAAGGACCAACCAGAAGACACGAAATAAAATTGAATCACCTGCAATAAAGTTAAACTATGGAAAAAAATGAGAATTTTTTTATCAAGGCAAAAACAAAAGCGCGGTCAATATTGCCATAGTTCGAGGCGACCTTCTACATAGGCTAATAATATCATGTAATCTTATAAAAGTGCTTACAAAACTTTAATTATTAATAGTGTTTTATCTAATGTTATGTTTTTATTTGTTATATGTTATATAGGAGTGACTTAATAAATCTTGGATTATGATAACATAGTTTTCCATGTATATATCAATTTTTAGGATTTCACAAGTTATTTGTTACATAAAAAATAAAGTAAAATAAAAAACTTGAATTTTGTAAATAATGATGAATATAACGAGGTAAATTAACAATTCCAATTGTTCATTGATAAATCCTCTCTTTTAAAAAATATATACGTAGTTGATTTTTTGGAGTTTTTAGGTTCATATTTTTGGATAATTTTTTGGTGAAATCCTTCCAAAAATTGTTGGAATTTTAGTGATTGAATATGTATAATTCTAGTGCTTTGAGAGTTTTTTCAAGGTGCTCAATCCATTTATGCACTCAAAAATACAATTTAAACAATAAAAAATGACGATGTCACCAAGATCTTTGGTGTGAAAAAACTTTAAAAAATCAAATATTTAGATGTTAAAAAAATACAACAACAATAATAATAATCATCTATTTTTAAGATCACAACCAAGCCAAACACCAAATTGGTGTATGGGACAAAAAACCCTATAAACCATAAATATAAATTTCCTTTTTCCAAAAAAATAATTATTATAACTTATAACAAAATCCCTACAAAATTTGAAAAATAATTAAAACAAAAATTCTCAATATTATATTTATCCATTCTTTAACAAATCCATAAAGACAAATTACCACTTAATGATAAGTCAACTATCACCGAATACAATGGCCCATTTCTCTATATTGAAATGGTTGAGTAAGTCTATATGGTATTAGGGAGATTATAATGAAACGTTCATTTCATTGTAACTGAATCAATATAATTATTATATAAAATAAAAAAATATAATAATAATAAATTTAATATTAATTAGTTATGAATATTAATTTTTTTGATTTTTTAAATATTTATAATAATAATAAAATAATATAAAAAATGAAATTTTTATAAATGAAATTGAATAAAAATATTTGGAATAAAAAAATGTTCTGTTCAAATCTCTCCATATAAAATAAAAAATTATTAAAATGTTCAAATCTCTATATAAAAATAAAAAAATATTTTAAACAATAAAACAGTTTGAGTGGTGGTCGTCCATATCAAAATGGGATTTTAAATAAAAGGGATAAAACATTGAAACCTTTCCATATAAAAAAACAAAAATAATTTTAAATAATAAAATAGTTTTAATAAAAAAATATTTTAAATAATAAAACAGTGTGAAAGGTCAATTTTGAAAGGTCGATTGTTCAAATCTTGCCCATATGAAAATGGGATTTAAAATAAAAAATAAAAAATTTAAATGAGAAAACAGTA
>JASDQU010816385.1:56168-66739 GCA_032191745.1 Picea mariana
AATTGATTCAGTCCATGTTATTTTGAATGTGCAGTGTATATCCAGTGTATATACAATTCATTGATTAAGTGTATGTACTTTGAGGAAAGCGTTGTGGAGTGCCTTGCGCTTCGGATTTGTCACAACGTGCAGGCTGTCCAGATGGTTGAAAGCCAAGAAGCAGATGGTGGAAGCCAAATCCGAACTGAAAAAGGCGACGATGCAGGTGCAGTTGGAGAGACAGAGAGTCTTACAAGAAGAAGAAGAAGTAGATGTTTTATGGTCGATGTAGTACTTAGTCGGATAATAATCTAGACCTTTCACTTCCACCATTTCTTGCTTCCATTTGCAACTCAAACTCAGGGGAAGCCAAGGCGAACAACTCGCGTCGAGCTGAAATTGTGCCTTCATTTGAAACACGTCGGGCGCCGGGCAACTGCACTGACCATTGGAGCAGACATGATAAGGCCCGCACATGAAAGGCAGGCTGCAGTTGAAACACGACGGGAAATCCTCGTAATCCATCATCCATACCAAAGGATCGCCTCCAATAATTCCTCTCATCGGCAAAGCCACGTACGCTCTTAGGTTCCCATCAGAGTCCAATCTCACAAACTGTAGCAAGGATTGATCCCTTGACTTGGATGTAGCGAAAGGCAGAGTATCAGACAGAGAAGTGGGTGAACATGAAGTATTCTTATTCCCAGAGCTCACTGTTGTCGATGTGCTTCCTATGTTTCCCAGAGCAAACAGATTTCCCACATACACGACTTGTGCAATCAGAGTTCCAGAATTAATGCAGGGATTCTTTATGTATTCATAACTGAGACCCGGGAAAGCCCAAATCCAATAAAGAAAATTATCATTATAAAGCATGAGGCCTCCTTTCTCTGCCACTAGGGAAACATGCCCTTCGGAAGGACTGGTGAGCGAGGCATTGCTCACCAGCTTCTGCCCGCTTCGAAGGATTTGCCCGATCGTCAGCGTATTGGTGGGATACTGCCAACTGAACCAAATGGTGTTAGTAGCCAGATTTTGGGCCTTCACATTCGTTGTATTGTAGAGATTCCAGTTTCCATTGTTCGATAATTCCATGGACTCCACTGAGTTGCCAGAGGACCAAACTTGGGTGTCGTCGGAGTCGAGGAGGACCAAAATGCCGGCTTTGGCAGTGCGCATGAGCCTGGCCTTCTCTTCGACAGACTTGTTTCGGTTAGCGATCCAGAATTCGGTGCCCTTGGGGGAAGGGGAAAATGGGCTAAAGACGATGGATAGAGTGAATTTGCCAGAGTTGTTGTGATCCAGAAACCCCAAGGCGTAATTTCCGCCGGCTATGGTCTTGCCCTGACTGTTCAAACTTTGAAGTTTCCTCAACATCTCTCGCGAGATGACCAACGACGTGTAAGATACCAAGCTAAGAATTATACTATTGTTGATGACACTTTGTATCGCCGAGGAGTAGACAATATCTTGCGTCATTGTTTAACTCACGGAGAAGCCGAGTCAGTCCTCAATGATTTCCACAGTGGGGCTTGTGGCGGTCATCTATCCGGGCTTGCGATAGGCCAAAAACATTTGCAAGCCAATTATTTATGGCCTTCTATCTTTAATGATTGTATTGAAGCGGTTAAGAAGTGTCACCACTGCCAGGTGTTCACTCGAAAAATGCGATTGCATCCAACCCCTCTTCACCCAGTCATTACCGTCGGTCCCTTCACCAAGTAGGGGGTGGACTTCGTGGATTGCAACCCAACTTCGGTTGGGGGGCATCAACACATTATCGTGGCTGTCGACTACTTTACTAAGTGGGTCGAGGCCATGCCTGCAGTTAAATCCGTCAAGAAGGCTTCCACCTTCTTCGTATTCAATCAAATTATCGTCCGGTTCGGTATCTTGAGTGAGATTGTCATTGATCATGGTAGTCACTTTCAGAACGAAATGATGGAAGAGATATCATCTAAATTGGGGTTTAGACATAGTCATTCTTCTCCTTATTACCCCAAGGAAAATGGACAAGTAGAGGCCGTCAACAAGTCTCTCAAGACCATTTTGCAAAAAACTGTCAGTCAGAGTAAGTCTGACTGGCATATTATGCTATATTCCGCACTTTGGGCATACCGAACCTCGGTCAAGACTGCCACCAGATTTTCCCCTTTTCAGTTAGTACACGGTGTGGAGTCGATATTACCTATTGAATGTGAAATCCCTTATCTTAATTTGGTAGTCACGCTCCTACCTGACAATTCCGATATTGAGCGACGCCTTGTACACCTAGAGAGTCTTGACGAGCAACGACAAGACGCCTCTACGACTATCGAGGCAAACAAAAGACGTGTCAAGGTCCAGTACGATAAGTCTTTCTGTCCTCGGTTGTACGCTGAGGGTGACTTGGTCCTCTTGTATGATCAAGCCAAAGAACCACTGGGGGTAGGCAAGTTTAAACCCATGTGGCACGGTCCTTATATCGTGCGACGTGTCTTAGAAAAATGAGCCTACGAGTTAGAAGATTATGAATGGAATATGTTGGCTGAGCCCAGGAATGGGATCTACTTGAAAAGATATACGCTTGAGCCCCAAGCTCGAGCGAAACTCTTTGTATACTAATGTAATTTAGGTTATATATCTTTTCCCTTTCTTTTCGTCTTCAACTTGCTTATCGAGTTTTCCCTTGGTTGGCAGATGTCAATGGAGTCTTCGGTCTACCTAGGATTCGCAGATGGAGCCAGTTGTCATACACGGAACTTGGCTTCCACCACTTGGGTGGTTTACTCACCCGAGGGTTTACTGGTGTCTTCAGGTGGCGTATGCCTAGGGCCATCCATTAATAATGTGGCCGAATATAGCGTCGTTATAGAACTTTTGCGCGATGCTATCTCACATGGTATTCGCTCTTTAGAAGTTCGTCTGGATTCCCAGTTAGTAGTATGTCGGTTGAACGACAGTTACCGTGTGCATGATCCTAATTTACTTCAACGATTCCTACGGGTACGTCTTTTAGAACGACAGTTTGATTTTATTACTTACTATCACATTCCTAGGAGTTCTAATCATGTATCTGATGCTTATGCTAATTTTGTTTTAGATTGGCATTTGTCACATAACTAAAGCAAAGAAAACCATCTCATCAGTGTACACATTGTAAATATAAGTACAACCGAAGATCCCTGTTTTATATATATTTCAAAAAATATGGTGTTTATAGTACAAAATTGGGGCTAATACCCTCAATACACATATACAACCGGTACTACAATATCCACGACATATACGCCTGTGGCGTCGGATGTGTTTCATGGTAACAAACTACGACGTTTGTGAGATGCCAAAAGAGTCGTACCCAAGCTCTGGGCACACCAACCACTTGCCGCTACACGGCTTCGACAGATCCTCTACCTGAACCATGGGAATCCTATGAGTCAAACGAGACAGGTTTCCCTACACTTTTTGTAGGACTCTCTCAGCTTCTCCTCCCCCTGCATCGTCTCCCTAGTTCCTCTGACGATGTCGAGGAAGCCCTTTCGGCCGTCGCGGACCCATGTCTGTGTTACACAAGTGTCTAGTTAGTACTTGAGAATCATTCAAAAATATTTTTGTTTCACTATACAAAAATATAAAAAGATGAAATATTTAAAAACATTTTGACATACCTATGTCCCCGTAGGCGGTCCCTGGTAGGAGTGGCATGTCCGGATCCCCTCTGAAGTCTATCCCTGCATAGGGATAGTCATCCAGAGCAATGACCTATCGTTGCAACCGGTAGAAGAAATCCTCGTTGTAGGGTGTGGGCAACCTACCTCCCCCTACCGTCTCATTACCTCGGTCCACCGTGCCATGGCTAGATCGCGAGGTCCTCTCAAAAGAATCTCAACTCTAGGTCCCAAACCTAGAACCCGCTCAAAGAAAAACCTGCATAAGATAGAGGCAAACCCGAAGTTCCTCTTGCTCCCCTGTTTGTACTTTGTCAATCGAGTCTTCATATTTTTTAGTAGTGAGGTACACCAGTCATATACTGTGGGTCTCAAACACTCTACAACATAGAACATGAGCGACCTCAATGCCTGGTGCAACAAAGCCGAGCCTGTGATCCTGGTCAACATGAGGACACCAATCTTTAGGATGATATTTTTTATTGCTCAGATGGGGAGTTGACTCCCGACCTTCAGAGTCCCTGTTACACAATGGGTGTCTATGTACTCCTTTATTTTCATTCTGCTCCCTGCTTCCCATTATTTGAGGTTTACAACCTCTCCCCGACGTGATAATCCAGTCAAAAAGTAGATATCCTCTACTTCAATCCTCAATGGTTTCCCATCGAGGTTGAAGCTTTCACTATCAGGGTCTTAGTAATCCATAAGCATCTCAAGCAACCTCACCTGGGCCCTCATCCCTTTGAGTGCCCAAAATTTATATAAGCCACATCTTTTCAAGGCCATTTGGGCCCCCAGATCTCGGTCCATAACAACGTCTACCTCATTGTGCTCTCTTTCCCTCCATTCAAGCACCTTCCTTCCAGATAAAAGTCAAAATTTGAGTTAGCAACCATAGAAGTTATTGATTACGGACTTGTACGCAAGCTGCTTCACTTACAGTCGTGTATAACCCATCGTGTACACAACCCGATAAATGACAGCCCGCGTAAACCGAGTTACACATTTTGCGCCCTAAATTACTCAAAATTTGAAACCTAATTTAAAAATTTAATCCACTGGAAAGGAAGAGGAGGGGAAGAGGAGTTATCTGGTCTAGACGATTTGTGATTTCGTTGCGTGACGCTCCCGCGATCACTAGTTGAATCTTGGAGGTAATTTGGTCCAATTTTCACTATTTGGGTAAAAAGTCAAAATGACATAGTAATTTTTGGTTTTGTTACTATTTATAACAGTTTTTACCCACTTCTATAGTTTTGAGTCATTTTTTCGCCTAATTGACTAATACAAAGGTGGATTGAGTTGGTTTTTGTATTTTTCACCAGGGATTTTTGCGGATTTCAACATTATATTGTTCGTTCGTCACCACAGGAAGGTATTTTCACTACCCATCATATAGGATAGGTATCCATTTCATCATGCATTTTTGCATTATCCTATAACTGTTGCTTTTTACACCTTAGGTACGAACCTTCCATCTACTATAAGTAGTGTCGTTATCAAGTGGTAGAGACTTACCAAATATGGGTACCCTAGTTAGATCCCCTGCTTCATTTGGTGCCCATAGGATCGAGAGTCCCTTATAGCTAGTACATGACTTGATGCTGAGCCTCATTTCTCACTCATAAACATGCTGCCTTATACCTAGAGGACTTCCAACCGAGTTTAATTTAAGCTCTTTTCCAACTCGTCTTCAAAAAGCGAAAAGATTGTCGAGTGAACTTGTCTCTTTCACACTCGTAAATTGGATTTGAAAGGGAATCTATTTGGCACAAATTTATCCTTTTTTCACATCAAGTAGACTAAATGTCATAAAAAAAGACATTTTTTGGTGTTAAGTTATGATTGCATCTCATGCCCTTGCTTGCAGTATTGAGCCTATAGTCAGTTCTCGCTTTGCGTTATAAACCGTTTTCCTCGGCAGTTTTTGCATCCTCAACCAAGCAGAGCCTTGTTTATATCCTTCACAATTTGACACCCTATACCTAGGAGGGAACATTCCCCCGAGTGTCCATCTCCTGCATGCATCTCCTTGCGTTGAGCATAGGTATGTTCCACTGCTGGAACTAGTTTTTCTTACTTGCGACACTCGTTTCCTCCTATGTATCATAACATTAATTTCTCTATGAAAAAACAAAAAAGACAGGCAAGAAGAGAATATTATCTTATATTAGCAGCAATCATGTCGCCTTTGAACATAGCACAAAGTTATTGAGTCCATTTGTCATCATAATTTTGGGATTAGCATGGCCTTAGGAAGATGAGCTCGTTACTGAGTCTTCTCTACTGACTGGTTACTCTTCCAGTCCCTATATAGAATTTCATTGATGCCTCCTGCATCCCATGCTTTCATCATTAAGTCTATGCTGGTGGAGTCTTCCATATGTCTCATGCTCTTGTTCAAAGGAATTCTATCAACCTATGTCGGCCAATTCTCAGAACTCTTGACTTTGCATGTCTGCCATATCCTCAGTTTGTCCCATAATCACATGATACTGTAGTCCTATGATGCACCCTGGTCCTACTTTCATCATTGGTAGGTAACCTTGAACCCAACAGTGGACATTTCAGCATTGGTCGTTGACTGGGTGGTTTCCCTTGTGTTCAATGACAAGACATTTATTCACACATTAGGATTCATGCAGTGTGTTGGAGGCCATTAGCCTTATTGGTGGTTTCCTCTCCTTTGTCAGCATTTTTCATCATTGGATGCTATTCAGAGGGTATTTTTCATGTACCACTTGCACTTGGCACACGCAAAAGATATACAGGGTTGTTGGTTCGTGAACATGTTCTTCGTCCGATTTCCTCCAAATCATGAAGCTCCTGCTTTGTACCTCGTGCTGGCTGTTGAGAGATGCCTTAATGCTATCCTTTTAACGAGTCTCCTTCCATAGACTTCAACTCATTTATTCTGGAAACGGGATCTAGAGTCTTATGAGTACCTTGAGGCTTGGAGTCATTAGTGGCAGGTTCTCTCACCATCGACATTTAGGGATACATCAATGTCTCCCGATCGATGGATTCTTTAGGTGTTTGACACCAACTCCTTTATTCACACTTGTAAGAATGTACTCGGTGCCTTGATTCCTAATTTCATTATCGGTAGGCTATTTCGCGTTTGTTAACGGTATACCTCAATGACCGGTAATCAAACGATGTCTCATTGTGTTCGACCTCAACTCCTTTATTCACATGATGTAGACTTGCACCCTTGGCAGATTGTGTAGAAGACTTCAAGACATCAGTATGTGGCCGCAACTTTCCTGAGCTGTTGCTTCCTTTTCATTGGACCAATGCCTATATGACTTCAGTGATCATGGGAGATCATATTGTACTCCATTGTATACAAATATCTTTAGATTGATTTTGAGACTGGTTCTACTAGGCCTTGTTCATGACTATGACAACTTTTGGCATGTAACCGCATTTGTATTTTCCTATTCATGGCCACAAACAGTTGTTTGGTATATTTTCACATGGATTTGCAGTGTAATTCTATTGGCAACCATGTATGCAAAGTCAGTGCAGAATGTAATGAGCAACTAGTTCTTCCAGCTGGTTCCCCATCACTCCACTTCTGGGTTGTTTATAATGTATTTCGTCCATCGCAGATATTCCTCTGACCTCACACATTAAGGGGCATCTGTTATAGCAAGATTTGCCTCACCCTATTCAATCTTGCACAGAAGGCCTTTTTCCATTTCCCCATGCAGACTTATCATCCTTGTCTGTAAATCCCAGAGCCAAACATACATAGTTTTCCACATGTACACATCTTGCCTACTATACAACATGCATATACACAGGCTGCACCACTACAGTCTGCGTACATCGGGATTTGTGCAAAAAAATGAAAATTAATGACAGGTTTCCATGTCACGACAGGAGATCTCTGATCCTTGGCCTTCCATATACTAGAAACATTCTGACTCGACCCTTCAATTCCCTTTTGAAGGCTATAAATGGGCCAATTCCGAGCTATGGAAAAGAGAAAAATAATTCAACTTTGAGAGCAAAGTTACTCTGGAGAAATTATTTACTTCATATTGAGTTTGCATTCCTTTGTCCTTTAAGTTTGAACATAGTGTTCAACCCCCAAGCTCTTCCCTTATTTGATTGAGAACCTCATTGTTTCTATTTTATGAGCTTGCCTTTGATGGAGGATTGAAGTGGTGGATGCCCAACTGGAAGGAACTTAGTTTCTCGGTTCCGAACCATGCCGACATGAAAGTTTGTAACATTTTCACTTTTGCTGATCATATATTAATAGAAATACTCTTTTCCTATCCAATTGATATCTTGCAAATATTTGAATTACTATTCCATGGGTGTATTTGTCATGTTTATTAATGGATTATGCTATTGAATGTGATAACATCATTTATTATCACCATATGCTTGCTTTGCTTGGTTGTTGAGGACTAGTTGCAGGTTTATTGCTTTGAGTCAAGTGCTCAACGATGGACTTCATCGAACGTTTGGACGAGGTAGGCCTTTTATCTTGTCTTGCTAGCATATTTGTTTACATATCATATTTGAGAAGAGAGTTGATTTCTACAGTCATTTTCGTCTGTTGTGTTTTACCCTAGCCATAGAGAGATTTTCCTCGTAACAGTTGTGAGATGAACTGACACATCAATAATGAAGGTCAAACCCCCATGATTCGTGGCAAACAATAAGCACCAAGTTGCAGAAATTTATAGAAGTATATGCCCATATAAAATTATTTACGACAATATGAGCTTATATACTATCATCAATGCTCAATGCTTATTGTATCCCATGATTTGTATTACAAAGGGTGATTGGTTTCGTACTTTTGATCAACAATAGTCTCCATCAGTGCGATAGATTTGTTAATTTGAGAGCAATTTTTTTAATTTTTTTAGTTGATTCATATGGTCTGAAATATAAATAATTCTCAAGCTAATCAAAGTAAAAGATTATGTCTATTTTTAAACTACAGTGTAAAGAAACCATGGATTAACTGTGTGTTGATGCTTTGGAGTAATGTCTTGGAATTAGCCTATGTCTATTTGTAAACTACAATGTAAAGAAACCATGGATAAACTGTGTGTTGATGCTTTGGAGTAATGTCACGGAATTAGCCGATTGAGTCTTAGAGAACAAACATAAAACATACATTGGTGGTTTGGCAACGATCAAGGCATATCATCTGGTTAGTCATAACTTGTCAGTTTAAACTCTCATCAAGGCATGCCATCAACTTGCCTAAGAACTTGTTTTCTTATTTTGAAATATATGTGGGGTGCCACACCAAAATACTTTGTGGAAACCATGGATGGATGCCTCTAAGATGCCTCATTCAACAACGTGCCTTGAAAATCTCAAGCCTTGGACTTTAAACATGGTCCCTTTTGTGTTCATGACCAATATGCAATTTTTTTATAGGTCTCCTCCCCCATGTTTTGATCACTTGATTATTGTCTCTACTAATGATAAGTTTGGTCATAATAGTTGTTCGTGAAATTGTAAAGGTTTCTAGACATATTTTATATAAACATTTTTCAACTTGACAACAACCCAAAAACCCTCTTCTAAACATCGGGGCTGCAAAAACTATAATTAACTAGTAGGAGCTTAGTGTTTTAAGGATAAGGTTCTGTTTGTCCCTTCACTTCTTCATGAACAATAGAAGATGGAGATTAAGAGTTCAACTCAGCAAAAACTTGGGAAAAATCTCAAGTAATATTTTTTTCTTTCAAACACACAAAATACAATGTGTTTTCTCATTGGAGAGTTGGTAGAAAACCCTGCAAATTTTTGAGCAGAATGGTTTTTTTCCCCTTTTTACTCTGTTTTATTTTTATGATAGAGTGGGTCAAGTTTTACATTGGATTTACAAGTCAAACTCACCAAGTCATGGAAACCTTTGCAAGTACTCATTGGCCAAAGTCCTACGATATTGTTCAGGAGCTCAAGTCTAATGTTTTACATGATATGGACATGTGCTCGGTGTTGAAGGAAAATCTCCCTGCGGACTGGTAGATCTCCTCTTGAGAGCTCGACTCTTAACTCTTAAGACAGAAGACGCTTAACGTGGACACTGACTTCCTTTCAGATCTATACAAGCTAATGCATGGGGAGGAAGGAGAAAAGAAGTACCTTTTATCGACGTTTGTCCCTGCACGCTCCGAGTTGAGCTCCAATATTTCGCTCCTCGATGAGCCCTGTAGACAAACAGTAGTACAACCACTTCCTACTCTATTGATATTAGTTCGAAATAGATCTATCTATCATAGACAAGTTTATGCGAAATTAAACACAAACTAGAAAGAAACAGGCCAAGCGTGTCATATTAATGAGAACAATGACAGAATTAGTTTACAACCGTAGATGCGAATGCGACAGCTTCGTCAAGTCCCCTTTGTCTAACCCTTGCTCAAAAGATCCACGATCCGGATGACAACAACTTTACTGATTACTTTCCTCCAGTTCACTGTATGTTTCCTGTGAGATCATAGGTTTCATGCTTCCAATTCTTCCTCCTTTTTACCATCATAGAGCCTGCTTATATAGGTTCAGAGAGGCCTAACCTCTTGAGGTATCTTTAGGGTAAGTTGAGGAATTCCCTCCTTAGATCAGGGATATTCTCCTAAGATCATGGTTGAACCAGGAATTCGAATGCAACTGCCTTCCAAACTCGAAAGATCTTCCCCTTATTCTCCTCAACAGATCAACTGCTGCCCAGATTAGACATCGCTCCCTCAAAAGGGGCATCAGGGCGCTATAGCGCTCCCTAGTAGGCTCAAGGGGGGCGCCAGTGCTCTAAAAATATACAGCGCTCCCTCAGAAGGGCTGTTTGGTGCTATAACGCTCCCTAGCACCTTATAGAGGAGCGCCAACGCTCCTAAGGGTGATGTAGGGGAGCGCTCTCTCCCAAAACCTTAAATTAAATGCTCCTTTCAGGTGGCAAGAGGT
>JASDQU010816385.1:66839-78441 GCA_032191745.1 Picea mariana
GTTGTGGAGCTTGAGGATTGTGTCCCCCCGAGAACTGTGGATTTCCTGGAAAAGGGATGTTCCACGGATTGGGTGTGGTAGACACATTTTGTCCATATGGTTGATGGTAGGCTCCGGATTGAGGCTGCCCCCCATCATGAGGGTGCCCTCCAAATGGAAGTTGTCCTCCGGTGGGAGGATGCCCCCCAACTTGAGGTGGAGTTCCCGGAATTTGGGAACCAGACGTAGACGACTGACCGGTGCTGCTTAATGAATTAAAGCTACCAAGACCAGTTCCTCTGGGTTGTTGTATAGGTATAGAACTTCCAGGCATAACTTGGGTAGTAGTGACAACAAAAGAATTCAGTACTCTATACCCAAAAGGGAGTGATGATGAAGGTCTAGGTGTTATTGGTGTGCCAAATGCAGCTTGGCTAACCACCGCATTACCGACGAGAATAGTCGGCACGTGAGGGACCATTGTAGAGTGAGCCGTCTGGAGGGAAAAAGTGGACCTTGGGCCAACAAACGATGTGTTCGGACCGACGGACAGTGTGGCTGAAAAAACGGTAGTACCGATAAAATGGTTTAAAGGTACAGTGTAGGTGATAGGCGCATCGACACCTATTCTTGTTCCATAAAGATCCCTCACTATGCGTGGTGGACTCTGAACAATGTCTGCGGTCCAAAAGGGGTCATCGACTAGAGGGTTTGAATGAGGTCCAGTCGGAATGTCGGAAGGATTGACGACGACAAATTCACCGGCTGAATTCAGTTGGAGAACACGTCTCTCATATCCCTCCAGAATGCGGAAAGCCTCCGGAGACTCTGAAACAATCCGAAAATTCTCTAAAGAGGTGGGAAATTCTTCTTGGGAGGTTATAGTGTCGTGAACCTCGCTCTGTTGAGGAGATTCCTCCATAGAATGAGGGGGTAAAGGGGTATTCTCTTCCATATTTTTTGGAGGAAGTCTCTGTAACCTCCGCGAACGGCGTGGAGGTTCGATGTTGGCGAAAAAGAGTCGGCGGAAAAAATCTATGGAAAACTACTGAAAAGAAGCAGCATACACTAATAGAATCTAGGAGTCACAACCAAGCAAACAGGACCTTCTCTCGATGACCGTACTAGTTGGTGATGAAATCCAACGTCGCGCGATCAAGTCAAGAAGGGGCGGGGATATGGTGGAACAGTTACAATGGTGACCTGCTTAACAGACTTACGCCTTGGTGCAAGCTTCCATGCAGTAATTGTGGATTTACCCTCCAAGGAGACCGAGTGAGTTTGACCAATGTCTGCTCCAGGTACAGTGAGACTTCCCTTCACTGTCACTTTGTGTAAGACCCTAAAGATTATGGCCACTAAGGTTACCAATTCGCAGTTATCCCCTGGGCGGGTACAGTCGACAGTCCAGTCCGAACGTATAGGCAAGGTATCTAGCCCGAAATCAACTTGAAAGGCTTCCACTCAACATTGTGGGTATACCTTTAAGCGATCCCCATAATACGATCTGACCACTACAATTAGTCAAACCACGGAGGGATAATCTCCGTAGCTTTCCCGAGTGCGACCTCGTGCGTAACCCCTGTGTGAGAGGGGGATCCCAGGCAGACTTATACGACAATTGGATTTGACTCTCCCTAGCTTAGGATGTTAATGTTTGTTTTGTAAACTTTGGAGAGTTATGCTCACAACCTAATCCAAAGTACTAATCCTAGTCTACTGTTGGTGGGGGATCCTAGAAAAGAAAACATTCTAGATAGTTTTTAATTAGAGTTCATTTTATAGTTGTTCTTTACTCAAAAGGGGTGTATGGAAGTGAAACGGATGGAATGATGACTCAATCCCCAAAAAATGCATCAAAGATGATAAGCAGTCATTTCTTTTCGATGAATATCTATTTATGGGAGAGAGAGAGAGTTCTTTTCACTTACAAGCACAAATAAGGAATGTCTTCAAACAAATTTTCTTCAATCAAATCCGATGTGGTGCTAAATTTTTTTGGAAATGTCTTCTAATATGCAAAATCAATTATGAAGATGTCTCTTTATTGTTTGTGTGCGAATAATGATTAATTCAAAACAACACTTCTCTGTAAATTCTAACCTTGTACAATATCTACTGCAAACTGATATTCAGAAAAGAGCAGAAAAAAGGTACAATGGCAAATACAAACATTACACAGAGATTTTTCACCTGGAAACCCAAACCGGGAAAACCAACATATATTATATTGATACATTGCTTTACACTGTTTACAATACAATATACATATAGGAGCCAGCGGCATCCANTGACCTGGATTAGTCCAAAACCCTAATTCCTTAACCGAAAATAGAAAACCATCGGCAAAAACCATGTGCCGAAAAACCACCTAATATCATGTGGTCCCGGAAATATGTCGGCTCGACGAAAATATGTCGTCCAGAAACCAGCGAAAATATGTCGGCCCCAAAAAAAAAAAATTCGGGGGCGCTGCCCCCGAACCCCCGCGCGGGGGGCTCTGCCCCTTTACACCCCTGCGCGCAAAGAATATAACACATACTCAACATTCTCCTGCTAATTAACCTTTTGGATTAAGGAAACTCAGACAAGCATAAGCAGGTTGCGTACAAACAATACACCCTCTTGTTGTGATAAAAAACAAGAAGCAAAAGAAAAGAAAACCAAGAATTTCACACAAAAAGAGATGTTGAAGAACAATGACCTCAACAAAAGCAAAATGAAGAGATTCGTAGACTTCTGATGTCCTTCACCAGAGTTTCTCACTCAATCAAAAAGGAGAGAAAAACAGTGCATTGGTTTCAAACTCCCAACAACAGAAAAACTCAAAAAATAATAAAGAAGGCTACAAAATCTAAACAACAAGGTATTTGTTCCTCAGAAAGAAGGATGTCAAAGTTGAGTGGGAAGAAGCATTGACTCACAGAGAGGCTCAACAAGTGAAACAAAGAGACTAGACCCTGAAAAAGGCAATTCTGGAGAGGTTTTCTGCCAAAAAAGGGCTGGCGCTCTGGTATAAAGGGAAACAAGTGTTATAGCGCTTTGTCTAACATATCCAGGGAGTGCTAGCACTCTGTCAACACAGCCACAGGGGCACCAGGCTTAAAAATCTCATGAAAATGTCAAAAAATCCAAAATTTCAGTCGGATTTTGGCAATCAAGCTGAGTGTGATGGGGTAAGGAGTCAATTAGCTCATGAAATCAGTCAAAAAGGGGTGAACCAGGTCTGAAAACAATCAAAGGGTAAGACAAGGTCTATGAGAAGAAATCAAAACCAAAAAGTTTCGATTCGATACTCCCCACTGGAGTCGCCAGTTTCTGTTGAAAGAAAATTTCCCTACGGACAGGTAGATCTCCTCTTGAGAGCTAGACTCTTAACTCTTAAGACAGAAGACGCTTAACTTGGACACTGACTTCCTTTCAGATCTATACAAACTAATGCATGGGGAGGAAGGAGAAAAGAAGTACCTTTTATCGACGTTTGTCCCTGCACGCACCGAGTTGAGCTCCAATCTTTCGCTCCTCGATGAGCCCTGTAGACAAACAGTAGTACAACCACTTCCTACTCTATTGATATTAGTTCGAAATAGATCTATCTATCATAGATAAGTTTATGCGAAATTAAACACAAACTAGAAAGAAACAGGCCAAGCGTGTCATATTAATGAGAACAATGACAGAAGTAGTTTACAACCGTAGATGCGAATGCGACAGCTTCGTCAAGTCCCCTTGTCTAACCCTTGCTCAAAAGATCCACGATCCGGACGACAACAACTTTACTGATTACTTTCCTCCAGTTCACTGTATGTTTCCTATGAGATCATAGGTTTCATGCTTCCAATTCTTCCTCATTTTCACCATCATAGAGCCTGCTTATACAGGTTTAGAGAGGCCTAACCTCTTGAGGTATCTTTAGGGTAAGTTGAGGAATTCCCTCCTTAGATCAGGGATCTTCTCCTAAGATCATGGTTGAACCAGGAATTCGAATGCAACTGCCTTCCAAACTCGAAAGATCTTCCCCTTATTCTCCTCAACAGATCAACTGCTGCCAAGATTAGACAACGCTCCCTCAAAAGGGGCATCAGGGCGCTATAGCGCTCCCTAGTAGGCTCAAGGGGGGCGCCAATGCTCTAAAAATCTACAACGCTCCCTCAGAAGGGCTGTTTGGTGCTATAACGCTCCCTAGCACCTTATAGAGGAGCGCCGACGCTCCTAAGGGTGATGTAGGGGAGCGCTCTCTCCCAAAACCTTAAATGAAATGCTCCTTTCAGGTGGCAAGATGTTCTTATCTCCAGTTAGCCATTCCTCTTTCTTCAAATCAAGTATTTGAGGCATTTTAAGTGTCTCCTTAGTGTCGTCATCATGGTAGTATGCTTTTCTTGATACTTGCGACACTTATGAGCAACATGCGACACTGGTGAGCAATATGCGACACTTGCGACACTTATCAAAGCGAGTAATGTTGATGTGTAACATTCGGACTGTCAGGATGAATCCCAACACCACATCTATATGTGTTGTTTACTGGCGCAGTCATAGGGTTTATCAACTCTTGGATTTAAGGTTTGAACACTTATTTCTTCAAAGCTAAAGGTCGTTGTCTTTAAAACCCCTGTTTTTGCTTCCGGCTGACTATTGTGTTCTATCTTTGTGCACATTATCTTTACTCTCTATCAGAAATAGAATGTTCGTTATGTTCATGTTCATAAATTGATTTAGTTCAATCGAAGTTATATTACTAATTGTTTCAATTTTTGTTAATTTCTTCTATACATGATTTTGTGTTAAGATGTGTAATGCCTAACACGAATCTTTGACGTTAATTTTTAATCATGGTATTAGTTTAAGAAAACACAAATGCTCTGCGAAAAAAATGCACTTTTCCTCAATGAATTAATGATGGCTTGCGTTTTGTGCTGCAGATGACCTCGCAAATCCGAGGTTGCAGGCTCAATTCTTCTGAAGTGCCGAGCTGCCCTTGGCTCTCCTCCAGTCCACTTTCGAGACCAATGTATACGGTACGTGCCCACACCTTCTTGCCTAAAACAAACACTAGTCGGTCAAAATTACTTAAAAGAAAAAGGGGAAATTTAAATTTTGAGATCTATTCAACTTTACAGGTTTAATGCGTGTTATAAAAGAGGTGGTGCCACATATGAAATCCCAGGCGGAGGTAAAAATAGTGAATCAGATTGGTGACCGCACCAATGATCAAGCAAGTCATTATTTATACTATGGAGGATTACATTGTATACCATTTGGTCTGGCTCACCGAAGATATAAATAACTTTACTAATTGGCCATTCTCTTAATAGATGTAAGTTCAAATGAGAATGGGATTTTCTGTTGCAGATTACCCTGGCCTCAATTGACCAGCGACCTTGATGTAGATCACCGAATGGCGGTCGACCCCTTTTGATGGAGTAATGGAATGGAAAAAACAATGTATATCCAATAACATGTTGAAATTTATAGTTCTCGTCTGTAATTGACGTCAGTCTCTAGGACATTCTTTCTGGCCCCGCGATATTTGGTAAGGTCGGTGGAGAGTTGGTGAGTTTTCTAATAGGGCAACAAGACAGTTAAATGTCAATCCTACAGTTGTGTACATGCATCTATAGATGCACTGAATGGAGGCGGTTGGATGGTGCTGGCTTATGCTGAATGCGTTTCCAAATCTTGAGAGTAGGGATCATACAAAATTACATCTACAAAGAAAACCCTAACGCAAACCGTTAACGACCAAAGTAGCCTGAACGAGTTTGTAAAATCATCGGTATAGTAGGTGGATCGGGTTTGTAAAACGAGCAGTAAGGACGACTTGTGATAAGGTTTCAGAAGGGATCCGCTTTCAGTTTGCACGCGATGGTGCCTAGATGAGCTCTTAACGATGTTGGAGTCGAAGGCTCCCATTCTTCCAGTTTTCTATAAGGTTGAACCTTCTGAGCTCAGGCGGATGTGGGGTATTTATCCTCAAGCACTACAAAACCTGGTAGAGAATAAAACTCATGAATTGAAGCTATGATATGACTTCAACACTATTAACAGTTGGAGAAATGCAATTTCTCTTGTTGCAGACATTAGCGGTTTCGTGCTGGAGCTGTGCAATGGGTGAGAATTCAACCTTTCCTCTCTATGTGGTAGTATCTTATGTTTGATGAATAGACATAGATTTACAATTTGAAACTACCACATGTTACTCTAAAGACATAACTTTTTCCCCTTCTTTTTACGGCCAATTCTTATATTTATAAATACAATTTTACAATTAAATCAAATCTATTACAGAGAAAACCTATTTCTATAATCCTATAAGTTCTTTTAGTACTGTAAATTTTTATTGCAATCAATGTAGTGAAACAAACATACCATACTCTGTTTTTCTTCTTTTCATAAACAAAAGTCTCTTACAGAGCATAGACTACACTTTTTTTTTTTTGAAGAAACAAAGCATAGTTTGTAAACATATCATACTTTGTTTTTCTTCTTTTCATAAACAGAGCATAGTCTTGCATATAGCATAGACTACTATTTTTTTTTAAGAAACAAAGCATAGTTTGAATTTTTTTTTTTAAATAGTGCAGGGAATTTGGTTGTTGTTATATTCAACTGTGAAATCTATTTTGTTTATATTCATATATGAAATCTATTTTGTTTTCATGAAAGCACTCTGGATTTTTTGTTGTTGTGTCGTTTCATTTATTTCTAGGTGTGATTCTAAGAAAGCATTTAAATCCTTTTTCTCAGATCCTTCAATAGACATTTGTTTCTCTCTAATCCTATTCTTTTTTTTTTGCATAAATAGCGAGGAGCTGAAGCTGGAGCTTGAGCTCTTAGATAAGGTAGTTAAATGTGTGTTGCAAATGGTGAAAAGACCAGATTTGCAAGTGGCTGAATATCCAAAAGGTTTGGATTACAAGCCGAAACATTTTGAAAACCAAGTTATATTGCAACAATATTAGAGCAGGAAACCTCAAATCTTGGGGATCTGGGGTTTAGGTGGCGTGGGAAAGACCAATTTGGAAAAACAATTCTTCAATCGGAAGAAATCAGATTATCATAGATCCTGCTTTTTATTTGATGTCAGAGATCATGCATATAAAAACTCTTTCAATTCGTTGCAGATAAAACTTCTTAAGAGTTTAACTGGATTGGATAAGCCAGTAGACAGTGTTGATGAAGGTAAAGAGATGCTCATACAACCTCTCAAATCTTCTAACGCCTTCATAATCTTAGATGATGTAGACGACGTGAATCAGGTGAATGCACTTTTGCCTGTTCAAACTCATGGTTTCCATTCAGGGAGTTCAATATTGATTACATCTAGAGATAAGCAAGTTCTAAGAGGCTCAAAAGTCGAAAAATCATCAATTTACAAACAAATTGGGCTCCTGTAACATGGGTTGGTGCTTATGCCTCTTCCAAGGCAGTTGTTCATTCTTTGTCTGATGCTATGAGGTTGGTTAAATGTTTTTTTTTTCATATCATTGTGCCAGAAAGGTGCCCTTCTTATTCTGGGAGTAAGCACCGTTCTCATTCTGGAAGTATTACGATGGAATTGTTAGTTTACAATATTTTGGTATTTTTTGTTGTTGTTGAGAAGCTAACTAGTGAGCTATTTATTTAGTCACACACCTTGCCCCCCCTCTTGTAGGGGAAACAACTAACAAGAAGACACAACCAATTTATATGGGATTGAACTTTGGTGGGTATAAAAAGCCCCACTTTATTATTTAATCAAGACCCTGCTTTACCATCCAACCAAGGCTCAAATGGGATAGCGATTTTGGGATTGAACTTTGGTGGATATGAAACACCCCACTTTATTTTTTAATCAAGACCCTGCTTTACCATCCAACCAAGGCTCAAATGGGATTGGGATTGATTGGTTTGATGTTTTAGATTTTGGACCCAGTTGGGGTTAATTGAGGCTGATTGGTTTCATTTTTTATATTTTCTATCTAAAACACAAATCAATTGGACCCAATTTCTAACGGAAGTAAATTGTATTGATTGAAGTTGTGAACTTAGTGATCTCAATTCTAGATATAACACAAATCAATTGGACCCAATTTCTAATGGAAGTAAATTGAATCGGTTGAAGTTGTGAACTAAGTGATCTCAATTCTAGATATAGTGGCAGCATGGTTCCTGTCAAGTTTCTATTTTGCATTTTGGATTTGTCTTCATTGTCAATTTGTTGAAAGATTCCTGTATTGTTTCTCTAGGATGGTTTCAAGGTTGTTTCAGGGCATGTTTCAAAGAGACCAAGATTTTTTCTTTCATAAATTTTCTACCAATTTTCTAGAAAAACAAATTTTATTTTCTTTCATTAAACTCAAATGTGGGAGAGTTTGAGCATTGTTGCATCGAAAGAGGTTGACATCTTCTAATTTTTTTATAGCTTCAAAATCTCAAAATATCTTCTCCTCGTCTTTTCTCCATTGTGACATATAAATCCCAACATACCATGCCACTATATTACTATAAATGGGAAATATTGTGTCAACAATGCACAATTGCGGGTTGTTCTAATTGGAGGGAAGAAAAATATCTTGGTTTTGGTGGTCTAGATTTGGTTTTGTAGTCAAATTTGCATGACTGTGAAGGTTTTAGGTACAATATTCTTTACTTCAAGTTTCTATGTTGCACTGTATTGTTGAATTTCATGCAGACATGTATGTTGTAGTCTCTTGGAGTTTAGCGGCCCTATGATTGTGATCACGACATAACTGCACAACACAAAATGGATGTTTTTATCCAATATGTTTGGGGTAAACTCTTCACTCAAACTTTCTGCATTGTTTCCCTAATGATGTGGATTAAAAGATTCATATGCAGTAAACCTATAATTAATACTTTCATATTGGCTACACACCACATTTGGAGTCCTTTATATCCAATCTTTTTTTTCACAGTGGTATATATACAATTTTCCCATTCAATAGATTCCAACACAAATATTTTAAGATTGGAGTGAAGTTTCCCTTGTCCACTTCTTCATAATCGTTCAAGACTACGAAAATGACGGTCACAACTAAAAGGTCACTGGCTCCCGTCACTTACAAAATGTTATAACTTAATATGTAAATTTGAATATAGTATGTTACATTTTGATTTTCTCCGTATACAAGTAGGTGGTGGTATTGACATTACAAAAAGTAAATGGATTTAAAATAGAGTAAACCATTGACAACATAACATTTCGATGTAGACATAAACTAAGTGACTCACTAGATAAAGTAAATGCCAAAATCTACTAAACAGTTGAGAACAAAACAACAAATAAATACACAAAGGTGAAGACAATTCTTATATTTAAGTTCTTTCCTTTCCTTACATAATATTGATGCAAACTGTTACAATGTAACTAATATATTTTTCCGAACCTCCGACAAAGTTCTAGATAAAAAATGACTTAGTTTGGCGATCACAGGAAAATGTGGGTACTTTCTCCCTTTCCCCTACTTTAGCAGGTACTTTCTCCATGTAAATAGGTGGCCGACAACTCAAGGCAATGAATCTGCAAACTGTGGATGAACCTCTTTTATAGAATATTCCACCAAGGTTTATGTTTTGTTCTATGACCCACTCAGGATTTCAAATTCTATACCAAATTTTCTTATGATTTGTTAGTAATTGTGACCCTTTTTAAACAAAATTATTTATATAAACCTAACTCAAAAGTAATATTTAGGTTTAAGTTTTTTGGTAGCTTTTATAAATATTTAGTTTTTTATAAATATTTTTCTAGAAAATTTTGTTATTGCAATTTTAAAACTTTCTTTGTTATTTAGTACTTACAAATCTATTATGAAAATTTAATTAAGAATTTATTTTAAATGAGAAACCAGTAATTTCATACATATTCAAACTAGGCCATGTTAAGGTGCAATGTTAGAATACTTAAGATTAAACAAATTGAGAATTTAATAAAAAAATTATTATAAATGAGAAAACAATGAAATTCATTGGTTCACTTTCAGCCTTTCTGTATTTTCGTGAAAGCGGTGTGAAGTGCCCTGTGTCGACTGTCGAGACGGTTAAAAGCCAAGAAGCAGATACTGGAAGCCGAATCAGAATGCAAAATTAAAAATATATTATTTAAAAAAAACCAATATAAAAGATGAAATTTTTATAAATGAAATTGAATGAAAATATTTGAAATAAAAAACGGTTAAAATATTCAAATATCTCCATATAAAATAATTTTTTTTTATTAAAATGTTCAAATCTCTCGATATAAAAATAAAAAAATATTTTAAACAATAAAACAGTTTGAGTGGTGGAGTGTTCAAATCTCGTACATATCAAAATGGGACTTTAAATAAAAGGTACAAAACATTGAAATCTCTCCATATAAAAAAACAAAAATAATTTTAAATAATAAAACAGTTTTAATTAAAAATTATTTTAAATAATAAAATAAAGCACGTGGCATGGACATATGACGAAAACCTCTCCCAGGAACGCCTTCGACATAATAAATATATTATTTTAAATTAAATAAAACAATATAAAAAATAATTTTTTATAAATAAAATTAATAAAAATATTTGAAATAAAAAACTGTTAAATCTCTTCTTATAAAATTATTAAAATGTTCAAATCCGTCTATATAAAAATAAAAAAAACTTATTAAAATGTTCAAATATGTGACCTGTCTATATATAAAAATAAAAAAAACTTATTAAAATGTTCAAATCTGTCTATATAAAAATAAAATATTATTTTAAACCATAAAACAGTGATTATATAATATTATTTTAAACAATAAAACAGTGAGTGGTGGAGTGCTCAAATCTCGTACATATCAAAATTAAATAAAAGGTATAAAGTATTGAAATCTCTCCATATAAAAAGAACAATAATTTTAAATAATAAAACAGTTCTAACAAAAAAATATTTTAATATTTTAAAACAGTCTAAGAGGTCGAGTGTTCAAATCTCGCCCATATGAAAATGGGGCTTAAAATAAAAAAAAATATTTTAAATGAGAAAACAGTAAAACTGATACATGATTCAGTCCATGTTATTTTGAATGTGCAGTGTATATTCAGTGTATATACAACTCATTGATTCAGTTTCAGGCCTTCTGTACTTTGAGGAAAGCGCTGTGGAGTGCCCTGCGCTTCGGATCTGTCACAACGTGCAGGCTATCCAGACGGTTGAAAGCCAAGAAGCAGCTGGTGGAAGCCGAATCAGAGCTGAAAAAGGCGGCGACGCAGGTGCAGTTGGAGAGACAGAGAGTCTTACAAGAAGAAGAAGAAGTAGATGTTTCAAGGTCGACGGAGTACTTAGTCGGATAATAATCCACACCTTTCACTTCCACCATTTCTTGCTTCCCTTTGCAATTCAAACTCAGGGGAAGCCGAGGCGAACAACCCGCATCGGGCTGAAACTGCGTCTTCATTTGAAACACGTCGGGCGCCGGGCAACTGCACTGACCATTGGAGCAAACGCCATAAGGCCCGCACACGGAAGGCAGGCTGCAGTTGAAACACGACGGGAAAAGCTCGTAATCCACCGTCCATACCAGAGGATCGCCTCCAATAATTCCTCTCATAGGCAAGGCCACGTACGCTCTCAGGTTCCCGTCGGAGTCCAATCTCACAAACCGTAG
>JASDQU010816386.1:18160-30563 GCA_032191745.1 Picea mariana
GTTTCCAATGATTGTAACTAGTGGACTCCTAATACAACATCAATACCACCCATTTTGATGGAAATCATCGGGATATCCAAAAAATAATCCACCATATCAAGCTTAATACTAAGTCACTTCCTTGAAAAAATTATGATACCTCCATCTGCAACTATTACTTGAAACTACAATGTTTGATATACAAAGAAATTCAGATATTTTTCTAATTTGTAATTGATAAACTTATGGGTACTACAAAAATCAATCAACAAGTTATTACCTTTTTATTTTTGATATGTCATTATGTATTGAGGGTTTGTGGAGTACTTATGGTGTCCAATGAATGACACAATATCAATGGAGTAATCTCTTCTAACTCTAAATCTCGAGATGGCTCTAATTCTTTATCTTCTTTCTCTTCATTTTCTGTGTAGAATACTTTCTTCTCACTCCATTTATGTGCCTTACTATACTTGTTGTCACAATAGAAACATAATCCCTTTTCGCTTATTCCATCCATTTTTTGAGGTGTCAACCTTATTGGTTGAGGTATGCATGTCTTATGAACCCAACAACTATATATTATTCTTGTGCGTTCACCAATGGTAGACTTGTATGTAGCATTCTTCTTGGATTGAATATGACGAGAAAATTGCATAGCCTCCATAGTATTTGCAGGATGTCTTAAGAAAATCCCTTGTTTAATGTCTTATTTTAATCCACCCATGTAAGCTTCCAACAATTGATCATCACTTATGTTATCCACCCTTGTGGGAAATGCTTGAAATTCTAAATTGTATTCTTCAATATCACCTAAGTGCATGATTCTTGTCAATTGGCTAAAATAGTCAATTTCCTAAACTTTCCCATATCATGCTTCTAAGTCTCTTGTAAATAGACCCCAAGAATAATTATAAAAAGGGAGTTTCCTTTTAACTACCCATTGATACCATTGACATGGTTTTATCTCAAATTTCAAGGTTTCCATGTGAATCATTTTCTTATCATCAATAATATTATGCAGTTCAAAATATTTCTCTAATTAGTTCACCTAGATAAAGAGCTTTCTTCCATCAAAATTATTTAATTGAATCTTGGGAAAGTCAAATTTTGGACCTCACTATAATTAACTCCACTATTAGAGTTAAATATGCTAGAAAATATCTTATTATCGGTAGGTTGTTTATGGGGAATAGTACCTGTATTTTCTTAACTTCCTTGCATTTTGATATCTCCTTTAGAGATTCTATCATCTAGAGCATGAAACATATTGGAAGACAAGGAATTTTTCAATTCCTTCATGGATTTTTGTATATTTTTATCCATCTTATTTGTTGTGTCATCAATCACATTTTTCATGTCATCCATCACATTTTACATGTCATCCATATGATTATCTATCTTATTTTCCATTTCATCCATATTTATTTTTATCTCATTTTGATTCTCATTCATCTTCTTATCCATCCTCTTTTTCATTTCAACAATATTTATTTTCATAGTTTCATCCAATTTGTGTTACATTTTTTTCCCTATTTTCAGTGATCCTCTTTTCCATCCAGTGATAAATATTGTCGATTTCATCTTGAGTCACAGTTTAGATTTCTAGAGGTTTAGCTTGATCCAGGTGGATAAATGTGGTCACCCACCTTCTCCAACTGGCCCAAAACATGTTTCTGGCAATTTTGGCAATTTACTATTTTTAGCATGTTTTAACTTCTGGGGCCATTTTGAGGGTCCAAATGAAGGTTTTTCGAGATCGAGGTTCTCAATGATAGCTGAATAAATTATTGATCCCCCAAAATGAATCTCCTCGACGATACCTTTCCAACGAGCTATCACACGCCTAAAACGGAGATCGTGTGCACCTTGTATTTTTACAGTCTCTGTACATTTCTTTCATTAATAGAAATCGTGTATTACTTTATATCTGTGACTCTTGTTATATTTCCGCTATATCTCTGTTATATTGTTGTCTCTCTTGCAATATCTCTGAATATTTCTTGGTTATATATCCGCTCTCATTTCGTGCCGAAAATAATCCGGATCAATATTTTTCCCTATTTTCAGTGATCCTCTTTTCTATCCAGTGATAAATATTGTCGATTTCATCTTGAGTCACAATTTAGATTTCTAGAGGTTTATCTCTTGAAGGAAACTTTGGAGGATGATTTGGATCCATGTGAGAAAAAAATAATTCTCCTCTTTTTCTTCTTTAATAAAAATTTGGAATCACCAAAAGTTTTTCTTCAAATAAAAGGTTATGACAATTGTAATTTATGTACCTTTTAAGCCCTTAATTTGGAGTCTACCATCTTGATCAACCTTCTTTCTGATGTATTTTTGAAATTTCATCCCTTTTGAGTCTAACAGTTTGGCTTGTATTAAAATCTAAAAACAATTCTCTACAATACCACAAGTATGACCAAAATTGGATGTGCCAAGTGAAAGATAAGGTAACTTTCCCAAACCTTGTAGAATTTTTCCCTTTCTAGGAGAGAGAGCTTGTACAAAATGCCACATGTCCAATATTTAATACTTGATTCTAAAATTTCTACCAAACATTATATGGACTATCCTCCTTCAAATTCAATAGGTCTCACAAAATTTGGATCCTCTCTAAATAATATATGATTGTTTTTCCTCGAAGAAATTTTTGAGACTAGTTATAGGACTAGTCAAAATTGCTATCTTCCACATGTCATATCTTTGAAAGTATAATGATACAAAAGCTGAAATTTTACCAAAGATACATTTATATGTGTTATAAAATAAATCCATGTTTAAATATTTGAATAGTACAAGAAAAAGAATTATAGTGAAAATGCTAAGATGACTTGCATGGGGAAGAGAAACACTAGGATAGATTCTCTGATACAAAATGTTGTATTCCAACACCTCAAAAAGATAAAAGTCCATGATTACATTCCACTTCAAGGGAGAAACCTTCGTTTATAGTATATCCAATTCATAATCCAATATTATATGAGATAATATTATACTTAGACTAAGTCTCCTTGTTATATATATAAGAGACAAAGCATAGAATTGTAATGAAAGGGTGCAATGAAGAGCTCTAGCCAACATACTCATATAACACTAAAAATGTAATAACTCAATATATAGGGATTAATAAGGGGTTTTATACATAACATAGGGCCTTGTATAGGGATTTTTCTAGGGATTAATATTCTTTCCAAGATCATAGGGACTCCTTCCCATAAGAAAAATATCATCAGTGTACGAAAGAGGAATGATGATTATACTAGAGAGAATGTGTACGCCACAACTAGACTTTTTCAAATAATGTTCTAACTTGTCAGTGTAAATGAAGTGTAAATGACAAAAAGGGTAGGGGAAAAGGGACAACCTTTATTGACTCCTATATATTAGTTACCTTTCTTGACTCTTATATTGTAGTTAATTTATTCCAAACTTTTGGCTCTGACAACCTATTCCAAATGCTTTTCCTAGGGCTATGTGTAAAAATATTTAGGTTCATTATTTAATAATGCAATATTTTACGGGATAAATTTCACTCATGGGATAATTTTCCATGGTTTTTCCCAAAAAGAGATTCTCCATTCTAAAAATGATTCTCCCAAATTCTATAGGATAAAATTATTTTACCATAAAAATCACCAATATTTTATACAAACTATATAAAATCCATAGAAATTTGAATGCTTTTACAAAAATATTTCCAAACATTTATATTTGGAATATGAAGGATAAGTAAGATATGCCAAGGTTTCTACATTTTAAAATAATTTTCCATCCTTGAAATCATCCCTGGCTTTTTTCCTTTTCTTGACCAAATATGATGTTAATTGAGTATATTCTAGATCATTTATGTTTGTAAATGTTATTAAATGTTTATTTAAAAATATTATTTTTTGACGTCTCCATGATCTTTATCTCTCGATTTTTCATGGCTACAAATGATTTACTTATCTTTGTTGGAGGTGTACTAGCCATACTCCAAGTACTTCATGTAATTTGTCTTCTTCCACTGGCCACTTTTTATCAACAATGGACACATATATAAAATTCAATGTAAATTAAATTGTACTTGTATATATTTCCATGAAATTAGGATTTTTTAGAAAATTTTTGGTTCTTCAGATCACACAAGTTTGTTTGGAATGCTTGTTTTGTTTTTGTTAGTTTTGTCTAGATATTTTGTTTTGTTGGTTTTGTCTACATATTGTGTTTCCCTTTGAAATTCCCCGCTATAAGAATAATGTGATAGTGCATGGTAAGTATGTGGCAAGTTATTTTTGGAAAACTAAACCTTGCACTAGACCAATCGGGAAATAGAAGAGAGATATAAGAACTTGAAATAAAAGACAATCACACAAGGTACACATATATTTTACCCTGGAAAACCAAAACTGAGAAAACCAACATTCCTTGAGATTCTTTCTCTCTTTTTTTATTATTCGTTGAGTGAATAACGAGTTACATGACTACCCTTTTTCTACACCTAAGACAAAATATTTATCGAGCTATATTTATTTACACAAGAACCACAAGGTCTTCACTTAATGAACCTGTGACATAGCACGTACATTCATGGGATACTAAATAATACCACTAATTTCCTTAGATACTTATACATACATCCCAAAATAATTTTATTGAACCCCCATCCCAATAGATATTTCCAATAAAATGAACCCATATTTGTAGTAGATACCTATTTTTATACCCCCAAAAACCTATAAACCCCTATACCCCAGGCATTCCCCCCAATACCTATAATATATTGACTTTATTTTTCACAATTTGAAAAACCCCTTTATGAATGAATGTAATAATATATTGGTCGACAATGTGAATCCCATGTAATAAGAACAACCACACAACCAATTCAACTTACATATATATGACCTTCACGATTCTTTTAACAATTATCTTTTGTACTATTCAACATGCCTTATTTATAGGATCTATAGCATGAAAAAACCTAAATCATGGTTCCCAAAAATAGTTACATATCCACGCAGATGAGTGGATGCAATATTGTGAATCTCGTGACTATGTTATAGTAAACTTCCCATCAGTTAACAATTGACTTCCCAATCAGTCTCGAGTCGACTGCCACTAAATCTCTTATCAACTTCTTGTCGGCTTACCTTTTGACTTCTCATCGATCAATTCGACTTCGAACTTCAAATTGATCACTTCGACCTCAAATTAACCATCAAATTGAATTAATGCATTATTCTAATTATAACCTAATTGATCCACGTCGACTATTTAGTCAAAATAACGTTCTTTCACTGCAAATAATTAAAAAACCAAACATTATCCCACTTCTTGTCTTCTTTCTGGATACACGATAACCTAAAATTCTATTCATAGAACTAAGGAAATAATTATGATTGCTTCTCTACACCAAGATAATTTTACAACACTTAGAGACTTGGTTAAATAATATGTTATGTTTTCCAAAGTGTCTACCATTTTCAACAATAACTTTTTATTTCCACCATGTCTCTTAAAAAATGGTATTGTACACAAATATTTTTTTTCTTGGAGTGGTAAGTTGGGTTCTTTACCAAGAATATTCACTTTGACTATTGTATTTTTTCTTCATAACTTTCTTCTCAAACCCAATCCATGAACAAAGATGATGCAACCATACAACTTCTTTCCTTGTATGAGTAGCTTCCATGTATTGAGATTTTGTTGTCAACAATGCTATTACCATATGTAAATTACTCATCCATATGATTACTCCATTGAACATATTGAACGGATATCCATTGGTTGACCTTTGTAAATACATATATCTAGCCTAGTTAGCATCCAATGATCCATGTATTTTTATGTTCCTGTCAATATTAGGTTTCCCTCAGTAGCATATAACATTTTCCATTGTTCTAAATGAATACCTGAACATGATTTTGATAATTGTCTAGTGCTCTTTTCTAGGTATCGATGTATATCTTCTCAATGCTGCCATCGCATGAGCAATGTGAAAACCATTAGATACATCATATTACCAACACCACTTGCATAGGGAACACATGCCATGTCCTCTATTTCTTCTTGTGTCTTTGTAAACTATTCAACAATTAGTTTTTCTCCATTAGGAATTGGCACCTTGATTGGTTTGTGATCTTTCATGTTGAAAACTTTGAGACTATTTCAATGTACTTTCTCTAATTTAACCATAGTTTTATAACTTCTCAATCTCTCTTTATCTCCATTTCCATAATTAAGTTTACTACAATGAAATATTTCATGTCTAACTTGGAGGACAACTGCATATTCACCTCCTTTTCTTCATCCATGTTGTTTGTGATTGGAAACATGTCGACGCCATACAAAGATACATATATTAAATGATCTCCTTCTTCCTTGGAATATACATAGTGATCATCCTTACTTCTCACAAATAAAAAAATAATGATTTAAGTGTCAAAATTTTGATGCCACATCGTTGATGATTTCTTGAGACCATAAATATATCTCTTCAATTTGAACACAAGCTATTTGTTTCCCTTTACTGCAAATACTTCATGTTTTTTCATGTAGATTTGTTCTTTCAGATCCCTATGTAGGAAAAATGTCTTCACATCCATTTTTTCTATTTCAATATCAAATTTTGTAGGCATAGATATTAGTACTGTAATGGAAGTTTATTTTGTAAATAGGGAAAAAATCTCACCGAAGTTGACTCCCTTGACCTAGGAATATCATTCACTATGAGTTGATATTTCAATTTATTGACTTGACCTACTCCATCCAAATTTTTCTTCAGAACCCACTTTCTACCTACATGTTTCTTTCCATTTGGTAGCTCTACCAAATCCAATGTCTCATTCCTCTGCAAGGATTCCATATCATTAAACAAGGCATTCTTCCATACTTTACCCTTTGTTGATTCAATTTATTCCTTGACCGACATGGGCTCCTTATCACTTGATTATAACACAAATGCATAACGATAATCAGATGGAGTATATATTTTAGTTGGCTTCCTTAAATGTTTAGAACTCATTACAAATGGATTTAGTTGTTCCATCTATTCATCTAATTCATCCGACCCATCTGAATTGTATTCTTCATTCCTTAGTTCAAACACCAAATTCACTAGTTATTTCGCTATTTTAACCTCTTCAAACTTGGAAGTTCCTATGACTTTCGTGAAGATCACATCTCGACTACACACTATTTTCCTTAACAGTAGATACCATAGTTTATATCCTTTCATTCCATATGAAAATACACTTGACTTCCTTATTATACAGATTTTTCCTCTTTGCCTTAGGAACACGCAAAAATGCATCATAGACAAAGACTCTGAGAAGTGAAAGTAAAGGATTCTTACCAAAACATACCTCATGTGGAGTTGATTTGAAAAGTGCTAATGAAGGAGACATATTTAACAAATATTTTGTATTTTTGATTGCCTCTCCCCATAATCACTGTGTGATCCTAGCATCACTAAACATGCTCCTTTCCTTATCCTTCAAAATTCTATTCATTCTTTCAAAAAATGCATTTTTTTATGCAGTATATGGTGTGTTATTGTGGAATTCCATGCCACATTTCTTGTAGAGTTTCTCAAAATACTTTCCAAAAAATCCACCTCCATTAGTAAATATAGTTATGTCTTCTTGGAAACATTATTCTATGAAGGAAGAATAATAATGGAACAATACAGACCCAAACACATGACTAGGTATTAATTCCATAATCATTGTTTTCCTTGTATCTCCAGATGAGAATCTAACTTGATTTTTTTTTCATATATGCAATGTTCACAAAATTAGACTTCCAAATTACATTTAGGAAAAACTTTGACCATTAATTTGTTCTGCATACCTCAAAGTCATTTTTTTCCAATATCTCCCATCCTTTGGTGCCATAACATGGTCGGGTCAACTTGACGAAGAGAAGTCGAGTCAATTTCTATCAACTCAACGTGAGGTGAATCGAGTCAAGTTGACTTTAGGAACAATAATGTCATTGCATCTAGTGAATTCGACATTCCCTAAAAACTTGTATAGGGTTCCAATCCAGATTCCATTCATTAATACCATCGACTCCATGACTATTTTGAGTGTATCCTTATCAAATAGATTTTACACGCATGGATCACTCATTTAACTGACATATATCATATTTCTCACCAAATATTTAATATGTTGCACACATGGAAGGTTCTTGCTTCTCCCATATTTTAGTATCAGTTGAACTCTTCCTCGTCCAATAATATTAGTTGTCTATTCATCCCCCAATAATACATATCCCCCTGAATATGTATCATATTCACATAACCATTCTCTATGAGGTGTCTACAAGTAGATTTCCATCCAAGGGAATGAGAGAACGGATATTTGTGAAATGAAGGAGGTATGCAAAGTGGAATTGAAAGAACGAGAGTTGTAGCAAAAGGGTTTAGTTGCGGAAAAGGATGTTGTAGCAACATGAATATTTGCAGCAAAGGAAATAGAAACAATATGAATGGAAGCAAAAAGAGTTTTGGTAACCAATGCAAATATAAATAAAGAAACATTATTTCCCCTCGCATATTCTGAAAAAAAAAATATTATAAGAAAAAACAATGTATTAAAATTATTAAGAAGAATCTTGGCATAGCCATCACAAAATCATGAATTTCCCTTCTTGTTCTTTTTCTTGAGCCATCTAGGTTGTTTTTTTATTTTTTATTTTTCTTTTTTTTAAGTGAGAATAATGTATATTAGCAATCTAGGACTCATTTTCGCTAAACAAGTTCCAGATCACTTTGGGACCATCCATTTTCAATATTCCTAAAAAAGGATTTCTTTGATAGAGGTTAATGATATAAGTGAATTTTGTGTCCATTGGCCCTTAAAGGAAATATATATTAATGTATGGTATGTAGTTTGATGGGCCCACTGTCATATACTATATCAATCTCATATGGAATGAGCCATCTCATGCAAAATTTTCCTCTAAAGTCCTTGAATCTAGAATCAAATAATAATGCCCAGTCTCAATATTTGAACTTATTTTTCTTGATAAAATTATCTTCCCATATGGCCCTTGGTGTTGTATAATTGTGGCTTGGTGAAAGGAGTCTTCTTGTAGCTCATTCAAGTTTTTAATTTGAAGAAATAGTTTTTTATGAGCTGTTGATTGGTCCAACCCAAGTTCTGTTATTTTCCTAGGTATTTGGATTTCTATCTCAATGGGAAATAGTACTCTTTTCCCATATACTAACTCATAGGTTTTGCATCCTATAATAGTTATCCAAGTGGTTCTATAGGCCCATAGATCCTAATGGAGTCCATTTTCCTAGTCATTAATATGTAATATAATATTTTTAGTGATGATGGACTCAAGGTTCTTATTAGTCCCCTCTACTTGTCGATTTTCCTACGGGTGATATGGTCTTGTTACTATGTGTTTGATCTTGTAGTTTTCCATCAGGTCTCTAAAAATCCGTGATGTAAACTAATTTCCTTTGTTGGTAACTATCTATCATGGTATTTCAAACCTTACAAATATATCTTCATGGAGAAAATCCATTACTTCTTGTTTGGTCTTTTTCGGAAGTCCTTTTGCCTGCATCCATTTGGTGACATAGTCTGTGTAGACGAGGATATAGGAGTGTCGATGGGAGGAGGGATTTTTTGGTCCCAAAAAATAAATGGCCCATTTCTCGAAAGGTTCTAACACCATTTTTGGTTGAAGTGGAATTCCATTTTTTTGTATAGGTCTACCCATGTGTTAGAAGTTGTCTCACCTCTTCACATATGCTTTTGCATATCTTGTAAGCCAATAATACCCATGATGGAATACCTTGTACCTAGTCATTTTATCTGCAGAATGGCCCCCACATGGCCCATCATGACATGATTTTAGTATTTCATGGACTTCATCTTCTGATAATAAAATCAGGCCTAGTGTAGAATAGGTAGCCATCAATCCATGAAAATATTTCACTTTTCCTCATTATACTTTATTATTCTTTGGGATTTAGATCAAGTGGAAGTTTGTATGCAGCCAAAAATTTATCAATGTATGTGAACCAAGGTGACTTAATAGACACTTTAGAGAGGTGTTCATCTAGGAAAAAATATTCTATTGCAGGTTCATTCTCATTATATATTATTCTAGAAACAAAGACAACAACCACATTATCTTTTCCTAGTTTATCTAGAATGATAATATCAAATTATTGCAATAAAAGAAACCATCTAGTGACAGCTCCATTGGTGATTGGTTTGTTCATTAAATATTTGAAATAACATGATCAATATGTAATATTACATGATATCTGGTAATGTAGTATGTAAACTTTGTTATTGCATGAATAACAACAAGAAACTCTTTTTCGGTTATTTTATAGTTCAATTATGAAGGTGAGATATTCTTACTGACATTGTAAATTTCATATGGTTCCTTTCCTTTGAGTTGTCCAATAATGGCTCCAGAAATGGTTTCTAGTGAATCTATGGAAAGGTGGAACAAAAGGGTCCAATCAGACCCTCTTAGTACATGAGCTTCAGATACTTTGATTTTAAATTCATCAAGTGCATGTTGTCATGTCTTTATCCATACAAAGTCAATTTATTGTTTAATTAAATATAATCATGGAATAACAATACGTGAAAATGTTTCAATGAATATACAGTAATAACCAACATATCCTAGGAATATTTGTACATTCTTTTATGAAGTTGGAGTTGGGAAATTTAGTATTAACTCTTATTTTTTTATCAACTTGAATACTTTTTTCTGAGACGAGATGTCCCAGTATGATGTCATCAGTTTCCATCATCAAATAATTTTCATTACTGAGGGAAACATTTGACACTTTGAACCTTTTAACATCTTTTCAAGATTGGCTAATGCCTCATCAAATTCGTCTCCATATGTTGTGAAATCATCAATATATATTTCCAAACAATCATGAATTAGATTAGAGAATATACCTATAATGGCTCATGGAAAGGTGGAAGGGGAACTGCATTACCCAATTGGTAGAGAACGGTAGGTGAATTTTTCCCAAGGATAGGTGAACATTGTTTTATCTTGGTATTTGGGTGAAGTTTGGATCTGGTTGTATCCACCAGATCCATTGAGGGATGAAAAACACCTCTTTCCTTCTAATGTGTCTAGAACCTAGTCGATAAATGGTAATGGAAAGTGATATTTATCTATTCACTTATTTGGTTCTCTATAATCTACTTAAATTCTCCATTTAATGTTTTTCTTTGGTACCATGACAAGAGGGGAGACCCATCGACTATAAAAAATGGGATAGATGTGTTGGAAGGTTTACAGTTGGGAGTAAGCTTGTCATTGATGGTAAGAAGAACTATGGCAAAGAATAGCGATCGCAAGAGTGGAAAAATTGCGAAGGTGGACGAAATCGTGAAGCAGCGAAATCGTGAAGTGGCGAATTCGTGAGAAGATCTGGGCCGTAGGATCAGGGGTCAAGGCTCGAGACCCTTCATTGTAAGAGTGTCGAAATCGTGAAATGTGAAATGGAAAAGGGATCCTAGTCATTGGATAGAGGATGAATTTGGTCCGTCAGTTCCAGGAGGTTAATGTGACAGACCACGCCAGGAAGAATAGGTGGCAGCCTATGACAGAAAGGACACGTGGCGCAATCTTACAAGAACAAGTGTCAAGTTAATTCAACATCTTTAGCCACTGGAAATATCAAATCTGAGTGACACATGGCAGTTATTCGACACATGTCAATCCACGTGTGACGTCAGCAGGCTTACATCACTTCGGGGTTTCATGAATCGCACCTTGGAGAGTCAAGAAACAATACCACAGGAATGCCAAAATTTCGAAGTGCGAAATGGGGAAGTAAACGCAAGTTTCCATGAATTCAATCCAATGGTGCAGATGAAGTTGAACACGATCGGAGGGATAATGATGATCCTCACAGTGTAACTGCTATAAACCATTGATGGTTTCTACCAGAGGATGCGAAGAGACTTCTATGTGAGTGCCAGAGGAGATGAAGAGTTACATGGAATCTGCCAGTGGAATGAAGACAATTCATGGAGGAAACTGATAGATGGATGAGGGTTGGAGCTCGTAACAGAAACAGAAGGGATGAAATCGACTATAACAGAGGTTGAACTACCAGATAAACTGAAGAGATGCAATGATGATCACACAGAGCACTTGAGATGTGGAGGAGATTGGCGCGGTATGAGCATGCAGAGGAAAGGAGAATATTGCGTGCACAAGATAGAAAGAAGCAACATATACACAAGATATAGAAGAGATGAGGTTTTCATTGTTGTTAGAATGGTTGTGGTTACTGTCGTTGCAAAGGTGAAGTAATGATTGTGTGAGGAAGAAAAGGGGTGGTGCAGCAACTGAAAAGGTGAGGAAACAAATGGTGCATGGTATGAGAATGGCACATAGAGCACAAAAGGCAGAAGAATAGAAA
>JASDQU010816387.1:25704-36127 GCA_032191745.1 Picea mariana
TTTCAAAAAGATGCGGGTACTCTGCCTGCATCTTTTTGAAAATTTTGAAAATCTTACAGATGCAGTGTAAAGTTGCACTGAGGACAGTGCAGAAATAAGGGGAGGGGGATTGTAATGTCCCCAAGGCTGAGCCCTATTGTAAATATTGTTTATGAAATGAATTGTAAATATGTTTTATAGGATGGTGAGTTGAGTTTATATAAGCTAGTGGGCTTATGTGATTGTTAGGCTAGAGAGCCTAAGTGTTGAAGGCCAAGAGCCTGATTTTGTACCTATATTTATGCGGAATAGTAATAAAATATAAACATCACCGCGTGCAGACCGACCACGATGAATGAGTGATGGGGGACTAAGATTCCACAGAGTGGGCAGGGGATTAGGGGCTGGAAGGTGGGAAAAGGGACTAAGTGTTGATCCTAGGGGCTTAGGTCCTTGGGAATAATATTTTAATATTATTCCAAAAGACATGTGAATAATATGTTTTATCCTAAGTTATTTTGGAAGGACAAAGAACTTCCGAATGGATGGAACGCATGCTGAAGGAATGCATGCAGTTGCATGGGTGACAAGTGTCAACCCAAGTGCATGCAAATAAAATGGTTGAGATGAGTCGTGTTGGGGGTTCCTCCTCCATTCTACCTGCCCGTCTGAGCGTAAACCCCTCTGACATCTGCAAGAGATACCCTCATGCGCTCTGAAACAAAAAGGCCTGTGTCTATATTTTCTTCTGGAAGGCTGGTGCACCCCTTCAGTTGTGAACTATTAAGTCTGAATCGACCCCTGCGTGGACAAATTGTCACACATCCTCGATAAATAGAGCGTGAGTCTATCTCGTGATGCCGTATTGAGAAAACAGAAGTGTCCCGTCCCTGCTAAGCCTGGTTATGCTGTTGCACCTGTCTATTACTGCCCGGGGGTGTTCGTGTCTGAATTCCTATTGGTTGTGGTGGACGTGTAGTGTTTGACCTTGTGTGGTTTTTTGCCCATTCGTACAACACTCTCTCCAGGTGAGAGAGGTGGTTGAAGTTAGAAGAATAAGTTTCTTGACCTGTGAGAGACTCTCTCCAAGTGAGAGAGTGTGCTGAGGAAGGAGAGAGCTCCTGGAAGGAACTTTGTAGCTGCCGCAAAGCTCGTAGAATTTCGGTCCGACCTGTTGCTGAAACCCAAGGCAAGGGAGGTTAGCAGTCGAAGGACTGTTTAGGTGACAAAGAAGGTGTATACTCCTAGGGTGGAATAGGCATGTGGGGAAGGAGAGTCTGTGGGCAATGAGTATGAGTGGTTTCTGGGAGAGAATTCCTTCTTTGTGCCCATGTGTTTTCCCTATAACCTCAGCCTAGCCTAGGATTCCTTACCTTGGGGTGGAGCTTAGACCTAGCTCGAGGGTGACCTACTACTGAGCTTGATGAGCAACACAGTCTAAGGCTAAGAGGTTCGTGGAAGGCCTGCACCTTGTTGGTGGAATTACCACCATTTTCAAAGATAAGTACCAGATGATGTTTCACTTATGTTACTGCATGTCTATGTATTTATAATTATCATGTACTCTATTGTGCATATGAATTAATGTTAAAGCCATTGATTATTTATAATAACAGTAAATATTATGCTCACTCTAATTTTAAATGTTCTTAACCTGTTTTAAATGAGTGTCATATATATATATATATATATAATTAAGCATGAGATTGTTATTCTGCGAAGTAGTGCCTGCCCGACTGATGGAAAGGGGGTGTTATAGAATCAGTTGTAACCTTGCTTAAACAATTATAATTATTTTAAACTCTTTCCAGATCACTCAATGACAATCACAATAATGTAGGGAAGTAAGAAATAGACCATTCAACATCATTCACACATATGCGATACACAGAGACAGATATTTCCTGAGGAAACCCATAAAGCGTAAAAACCTCTTCTTCCTTATATGATAAGTAATCTATACATTCTTTACATTATCATACATATGAGCACCAACTCATAATGAGGCTACAAACTTTGCTTTGCAATCTGCTACTTGCTGAAAGCACCAACTCTCTGGATTCTCTAGCACCAACTAGAAGGAAGCACCAACTCCCTGGTTTCTCTAGCACCCACTAGAAGGAAGCACCAACTCCCTAAGTGTTCCAGCACCAACTAGATGGAAGCACCAACTTCCAATCACATAGGTACCAACCTGTATAATAGAGAACAACAGTTCTCCCTTGCACCACCCTGCCACCCTAGTTTCCCTGGCTGCAACCAGATGGAAGCTACAACTCCCTTTGTTCAAGCACCCACTTGAACCTCTAAGGACAATAGTCCTCCCTAGCACCTCCCTACCACCCTGGAATATAAATCTTTGCTATTATGACTTATTACAGTGATATAAAGTTCTTCAATGGCTTACCAGTCTCATCACTATTCTTCTACACTTCACTTCTCTGTCTGCATCAGTGTCTTCTGCACACTCCTTGCGCTTTCTGTTCTTTTTCCTTTTTATGCTCTTTGCACCATGTACCTTCAATACACCCTTCTGCTACTGCGCTCTACCTCCTTTTTCACTCCACAATCACACTCAACAGCTACCCATTTCTTCTTTGTTCAGCCTTCTTATAGTCTGTTATAACCCTAAATTGCACCATCCTTGCTTACCTGGCATCAGGCCAACTCATTGTCCTTCATTGCCAAAGCCATGCTGAATAAAACCTTGAAAACCACTTAAATTAAGCAACCCGTTCCCTAACCTATCACTGGGCGCGTTGGAACGCTTGCTGGCCTTCTACTGCACGTGCTTGCTGGCCTTCTACTGCACGCGTTGGAATGTTGGCTGGCCCACTACAGCAGGCGTTCAAACGCGCCTAGTGATAGGTTAGGGCGCGGGTTGCTTAATTTAAGTGGTTTTCGAGGTTTTATTCAGCATGGCTTTGGCAATGAAGGGCAATGAGTTGGCCTGATGCTAGGTAAGCAAGGATGGTGCAATTTAGGGTTATAACATAGTCTCTGTGCACCTTGTGCATGCAATCTCCTTCTTGTTCTTGCATCCTCTCCTTCCTAATCTCATCCACATCGGGGTGTTTTCTTGACTTCACTCTTCCAAAGATACCCCATGTTCTGTGTGCCACGCTGTGTCTCTCTGTTCTGCATCCCTCCTCATTGTGAGTGCTCTGCCTGATCATCATGGTAACTCTTCAGCTTCTCTGGTGGTTTCACCCACGCATCCATCATCACTGGGTGTTATATCGAGATTCCTCAGCTTCTCTGACAGTTGACACTCTTTGTCTTCTCTGTCATAGACGATCTCATCCTCTATCATAAACCATCATTTGTTTCTAGTAGTTACACTATGAAGTGCAACAGTAGCCCTCCGATCTTATTCAAATTCATCTGCACCGTTGAATTGATGTCATTGAATCTTGCGTTCATTTTTCCATTTCACACTGGCATTTCGAGATCCCCATGGTAAAGATTTTGTTACTCTCCATGTCCCGATCCCCGGAACTCTGAAATGGAGCTTGCTGCTTCGAGTTCTCTTCTATAGTTCTTCGACGATGTGACCACCAGAATATGACCCCTCACCAATCACCCAAGCGCTTCGATCTCCAGATCAACGGTCCTCGATCCGTGGTGATCGGACGACTATCCTCTGCCCCGGGACTTCAACCTTCGGGACTTTGGGGGAGGGATAGAGTTAAAAANATGACATGTCATGACCGGTGTGGCTGTCACGTGTCACTCAGATTTGTGATTTCCAGTGGCCTGAAATGCCTAATCAACTCGACACTTGTCATTGTCTAATCATGCCATGTGTCATAGTCTTCCACCTGTCCTTTCTGACGTGGTCTGCGACATTCTCCTCCTGGATCTATCATCCTAGATCAATTCACAATTTCACATATCGCGATTTAGACATTCTTGATGTGAATTTTATTGACACTTCCAAGTCCCAGTCTGGGAAATTTTGAGATAAAGTCAGATCAACTTTTCGTCTTTTCGCACTTCGCAACTTCAGGACTCCTTTGATGAGGAGTCTCGACACTTGACTCCTCCATCTCTCGCTATCTGAAACTCCGGTATCCAAAAATGTCTCCTGCTTTCGAGATTTTGGTGTTACACATTTCATGATTCTAGGACTCCTGTGGTAAAGTGTTTTGACACTTCAACTCTCGATATCCGAAACTGTCTCCTGCTTTTAGGATTTCGGCATTTCACATTTCATGATACCGGGACTCCTGTGGTGAAGTGTTTTGACACTTCAACTCAAGGTATCTGGAACTATCTCCTGCTTTCGGGATTTCAACATTTCGCATTTTTTCGTTTCGGCATTTCGGCACTACTGTGGTGAAGTGTTTCGACACTTCAACTCCCGGTATCGGGGACTCCGAAATGGAGTTATTTCCCGGTCTACAAAATTCTTGTTGATGTGCCTCTTTTGAGATTTTGGGGTTCCAGATTTCTCAACTTCGGGACTCCTATGTTGAAGAGTCTCAACTCTTGACTTCTCAATCTCCCGGTATCCGAAACTCTGAAATGGAGTCGGATCAACGTATTCTGGCATTTCTCATTTCGTCATTTCGGCATTCTTGTCATGAGTTGCTTCTTTGACTCCTCCAATGCCCAGTATATGAAACTCTAAAATGGAGTTTACACTTTTGATCTTTCCATGCAATTATCCCTGCGCTGTTGATCTTCCTTGCCTACCTGTTTGCCATCAAATAAACAAGCACACTCTTGCACTCTTCATGCACCTCTGCACTATCTCTTCTGAGATTACATTGTCCCTGTTTTTCTATCGCTGCATACTCTGATCTTGCCATCAATGACAAGCACATTTTCCTGAAAACATGCCAACAATAAGTTGAGGATAACCCAAAGCTTTCCAAGCAGTAGAAGAAAAAATACTAATAGACACACCTTTGTCTATTAGCATCTGAGGAACATCTCGAACACAGACCTATACTGTAATCTTGAAAGGAATGTGAGAGGGAAGACAAAGTCAATTTAGTGCACCCAAATAAAAAATGATGAACTCATTACTCAGAGGGGGTTCCATGGGAGAAGGAGGAATGCCTCCCATCACAGTAGTGTCTGTATCAATGAGAAAAATGTGGGCAGTATCAGATTTACTCTCTAGTGGGAGAGTAGGATCGACCGATGATGAGATCAAATTGAGAACTTGAGTTGCAGTATCAAAGGGGAGAATGGGGTTGACGGATGGAAATGGATCGATTGCTTGGGTTTCACTCTCTAATAGGAGAGTGGCATCGATCAAGGATGGGATCGGATCAACCAATTTGTCAATTGGTTCAACTAAGGACATGACTAGATTGACTACCCGATCAACCGAACTGAATGATGAAGGGACCAGATTGATCATTCCATCAACGACAGGTGGGTTGAGAGTAAGGTTGTGATAAGATGCTGGATGTTGAGGCTGGGAAATAGTCACGTCTTCAAGTAATTTTGAGGCCTCGTCCATATGAGAGAAAAGGTGTGTTTGATGACTGCCTCCACATAACATACACGAGAACTTGACTCTAATTTTCTTCTTCCCAATGGTATCCTGACTAGTTGACAGGAGGTCATCAACATGTTATTCAGAGGTTGACGACATGGGCTAGTGAAGGTGTAAATACCATGCTTCTATAACCTTGGATAGACCAGGGAAATCCTTAATAAGATGGCTACCCTTACAAATCCTGCAAGGGTACTTGGGCTTACAGTTGTTTTGGGTGATCTTGGCACCATCAACACTCCCAGCATGACTATCAATAACTGGTTGTTTTCCAACATGTTTGGAAGTGGTTGGAAGTTTGGACCCCTACTTATTTTTCTTCTTCTTAATCTTCCTTTTCTTCTTTTTCTTATCCATCGGGTTACTAGCTTCATAGCCTTCACTTAGCGAATAAGATGAAATAGAAGAAGACCTTGCAAGTGAAGAAGGTGAAGAAGATATCACTGGTGAAGAAGGTGAAAGATCAACATGAGGTTGATGTTATTGAGGGGAAGTGCTTACAACCAAAGCACTTGCTTCATTCAGGATTACCTGGGTGGAAAAAAACCATACCGTTAATCCAATTGTGAGACCTGGAAGGCTTAAAGTAGCGATGTAAGGAGGACCAATGTTTCCATAAGAAGGAAAAACAAAGGGCTCCCCGTGAGCAGGGGTTTCTTCATTGGTTGTTCCGGGAACTGATGCCATAAATATAGATCCAACTTAAGGCCTGTAAGGGAAAACATATAGCACACGCTAAAAATCTAGTAAGCAAGAAAACAAAGTTAACCTTCTCACAATGAATGCACTAGTTGGTGATGAAATCCAACGTCGTGGGAATAATGTAAGAAGGGGTTGAGATAGAGCGGGTGGAAATGTTGCGTTGATGACATGCTTAATGAACTTACACCTTGGTGCAAGATTCCACACAATAAATGTGGATTTACCCTCCACGGATCCTGAGTGAGTTTGGCTAACGTCGATTCCAGGTACAATGAATACTTCCCCTTCACCACCACCTCATTTATTACCCTAAAGAGAAAGGCCACTAAGGTTACCAAATACAACAATGATTCCTATGGAAACAGTCGGCAATCTGATACACACGCAAGGGCAGGGTAAATGAGCCCGAAATTGACTTGAGAAGACCCAAAAAAGGTTTATTTCTCAAGTGACCCCCAATAATACGCATAACCACTACACAAATACCAACAAAGCAACGTTAGTCACTCTGCTAGTCTCAATGCGACCTCATGATTGCCCCTTGTGTGGAAAGGGCTTCCTAGGACAAAATTTAATAAGTGGATTTACCACTCCCTAACACAAGATTATATGTTTGTTTATAGATTTGGAAAGTTATCTTTCACACCTATTCCAAAGACCTACACCCTAAGCTAATGTAGGTTTTCTACTAGAAAATATAAAAATGTCTAATCAATTTTTATAAGCATTTTATTTTAAGGTTGTTGTTTACTCAAGAGAAAAATGGCATGGACTAAATGATGTTTTGACTGACTCTAAACAATAAAAAGAAATGAGAATGAAAATATTTCACTTCGATGAAAGCTATATTACGAGAAGGAGAAAATGTTTATCATTCCCAGATGCACAATGCCCCAAAATTTTATTAAATTCATCAATATAAATATATTCAAGAAATGAGCTGAAGAGATTGTACACCAGTACATGATTCTTTCCCCCTCAAGACCAAAAATTCCAAAAGCCATGCATTTTCGCTAATAAATGCAAGGATTCCCCCAATATAATGCAAAACAAGAATTTAAATATTTTTATTTCAAAGATACACTAAAAACAATACCGAGTTTCTTTGAAACAAAAGAAACCCAAACTAAATTCTTTCTTTTAAAACGAACTATTCAGAAAAATAGTGTTCTTTCACTAAACAATTCTAAAGAAAAAACAATGCTTTGTATCTGAAAGACACTCAAAGCAACAGATCAAATATTTCAAAAGAACACAAGCTAAAATAAAGCAAAGAAGGCTAAAATCATATTCAAAGATTGTCAAGCTGACTATAATCAGACTATAATCAAACCCAAAAATTCACCCCAAAACCATATATAAGATCTAGGCAAGAAAAAACCATCAAAAATTATTTTTTCACACAATCGTCGCAGGCTACTAGTATAACACAGTGTGATGATGTCAGATCGATGTAGGCTAGAGAACATTACAATGCAACGATGTTGCACTGTGTCTCAAAGTAGGGTGAAAAGAACACTTAAAAACTGGAAAAATTAAAAAACATGAAGGTTTTTTCTTTGAATTCAATAGTCAATGAGTTGGACTATATCTCCTAGTGACTCAGAAAATAGAACCTAGGCAAACAAAGCAAGAAAGAAATACTACTAGGAAGACAATTCGTCCCAAGTGGCGTCACCAATTTTGTTATCAGACAATCCAGTAAGTGCGGACACAAACGGATATCCTTAGTTTCAACAAGAAATTAGAACAAAACAAGATAGAATATAAAAAATTTCCTAAGTTTTAACTATCAAGCATACTAACTAACAAGAGATAAATGACATACCTTTTAAATGTCATTTTTCCTCGCTAGTGTCATCCTCGCTCCATTCCAAGTCTTATGGGATGTTGAACCTGTAAAAATACATAAGCCAATGAAGTGAAAGCAATGATGTATACTAAAAAAAATCTATGTATGTGATCAAGGAGTCATATAATAAAATAATACCAATTTTATGGGAAAGAAATATATCACTGTATTAAAGATATGAAAAGGAGAATAAAATTGATGCCTTGATGTTGTAAGGTCCCTTCCAAAAGTTCCTTTCTTCTATCACATACCCACTACTCAAAATCAAACCTTTTCATTGATTCCTCAACAATCAGAATCCCTGAAGTCCTACGGGGCCTGGCACAGGCTAGCTCTTTCCTTTTTCCACCTCCATGTGATTATAGTCCACGATTATGAGCCAAATTAGCACGGTGTCATTTCGCACTTTGCGACTCGGTACTACCAGAATGTCGAGTCTCTCGACATTGCAAACCCCGAAGCTTGAAACAACGAAATGCTGAACTTCGACGGGCTATCGAGGGGCAAGTTTCTCTCTTGGGGACTTGTCTACATGACCCTATACTGTGCCCACTCGCTTAATCCAACCAAGAGCTTATCGGATTTTCACGATTTGGGAAATCGTAATACACGACTTCTACATTTCCCAACTCAAATCCCCGAAACTTCTGAGGTCTCCAAAGTTTCCCCCCAAAGGAAGGTTGACGGCCATAAGCCTCCCCTGATCCAACAGTATGGATCCTTTCGGGGTTTCGGTACTCAGAAGTTCGAAATGCAACAACTCCAAACTCTTCGTCATCCGATCTCTGAATTGTGATAAGGAAAGTCGTGTAAGAGATCGATGGCTCTTAGGAGCAGGGATCCAACGGTCCACGGGATTTCGGGTATCGAGATTTCGTGACTCGCGAAGGCAATGTTTCTTTCCTTTTGGTTCCCTGGATGCCGAAACGCCGAAATGTCGACCGGAAGCCACGTGTCCCTTCGATGGATGGCGGCGACCCTCAACCAAGATCGACAGTCGTGGTATTTTTGGGATGATCAACGATCACGATCAAATCCCGGCTTTCTCAATCTCAATCAAACCTCGTGCCATTTTGAGGCTTCGGTGATCAAAGTTTCGCGACTCGCGAAGACAAGGGTTCTTTACCCTTTTGTTTTATGGGTGCTGAAACATCGAATCATTTACCAGCGGCCACGTGTGCTCTATAGATGGACGGTCTAGGTACTTCCATGGACCATGGGGTCTATGGTCCCGATTCCTTCATCTCTTGCAAGGGAAAAAGGAAGGGGTCGTGGCATTAATGCCTGCGTCTCTTTATTAAATTAAACGGTCATTACAGACCCTGGGAACCTCCAAAGGGATCCTGTTCATGCATCACTTACAAAGGCGGAGAGGGGTTGAGGAATTATCATCCACATGTCCTCCCTCATATGAACGGTCCTTGTTGTTTCGTGATTTCGTGACTTGCGACTTCTAGTGACGCAAATCCTTTGTCAAATTGAATCCTCGGTATCTGAAATAGCGATGGACTCTCGATCTCTGCCACGTATCCTTCACGGATGGACGATCTAGATCTATATTAGGATTTCAGAGTTTCCGCTGTCCAAATACTATGGCAACTTTCCCCTTCGATCCCCAAAATGCTGACGGGCTGTCGATCTTGCCCGCGTGTCCTCCTATGATGGATGGCTCAGATTGATTTCGGGGTTTTCACTATGAAAATTCCCGATCTCATGTCATCGTGACTCCCGATTTCATGAATGATGATATCCTAATGGCCACGCCTCTCGTTGGGACTTCCAACCTCTCGTTCATGAGGGCTTAACCCTCATGCATCTCTCAACAGATACAATGGCTGTCGGGTTTTTTCTAGCTAAGATCTAACGGCTCAGATTTGTCCCACATCGTGCACTCTCCCACTGCTCCATGGATGTGGAAAAATCAACAGTCCAGATGTTCTCATGGACCTTGGGGGGTCTACGATCCTGATTTCTCTCTATTCACGAAGATAGAGGAAAATGGGCAAGATATGTAACACCCTGGTTTCTTTCGTCGATCTAACGGTTGTGAATGACCATGGATATTCTGAAGAAATCTCGTCCATCAATTGGTACTTATCCCTACGCTGCTACTTTGGGATTTTAAGAAGGTCATTCCTCCTCGTACAGGGTTGTTAAGACTTGCACATTCAAGTCCTTTTTCCAGGTTCTTGGTAAACCTTTCCAAGGAGGGAATCTCTATGAAGAGATCTATTCCAGGGCATTCCTGGAGACAGACAAAGGGAAATAAACTCCCAAGGATGGACTGTAAGTCTGACTTGGTTCAACTCATGCATAATTAAATTCATTTATCAACATAAGCCACACGTGGTCTTTCTGTTATAAGCATATATCTATTA
>JASDQU010816387.1:38591-60934 GCA_032191745.1 Picea mariana
ATCTAATGATGGAAAGTTCTGTTGGAGTACACTCCGGGTTGGAAGGTTCATTTTGGGGTTGTTCTTGTAGCTCTTAAATCTTGAGGATTTGATCCCCCTTTTCTGAAATCTTGAACCACTCTTCTGTCTCCAGTCTCCATGAGACTCTGCCCGATGTCCATATTGTTCATGACAATACGTTGCCTTTCAAATAGTGTCTTCTAAGGTCTTTGGCTCGTCGAATTCAATTCGGTTCCGGTATTCCTTGGGTAGCCCACTGATGAAGCGTTGTGCTTTCACCTTCTCTGCTTTGATGTAGGGTACATATCTCAATAAGTCAAGGAATTTGTTGACATATTCCTCTATAGTGAGTTGCCCCAGTTTGATTTCATAAAATTCCTTAGCCTTCTCGTCGAAATATCTTTCCAACAAATACTTCTTCCAAAAGTACTTCTCAAACCGTTTCCAAGACAGGTCCTCCTTGTGGACCCCTTTCATGTTCTTAAGATCTTCCCACCAGATGGAAGCCTTTCCGTTTAGATTGAAAGTGGCCACTCGGGCCTTCATATTCTCTGAAAAATCATGGACTCTAAAATATTTCTTCAGCCCAAGTAGCCAGGCCTTGGATTCCTCTCCCTTCTTTATCTCCCCATCGAAGGAGGGAGGTTTGGCCTTTCTGAATTCCTCAAATTTATGACTCTTGGAAATCTTTTGCCTCTTTTGTTTTCTGCGAGAATAGGAACTGGTCCTGCTATTGGAAGAGACTTTTGAATCGCTAGCTTCCTTCTCAGTGGAATCATCTGGCACTGGTCCTTTACTTTTGGGGTGGAACTTTCTTGATGTGATTCTCTCAGTATGGCCACTAACACGACCATGATTCTGCATCTTAGGTTCATGCTGCATTTTTCGCTATAGGTCGGATAAGCTCTGCAGTAACACTGCATTAATTTCCGTTTGCTTTTCCTGTTCTTTCATCATCCTTTCGTTGTCGACCTTGCAGCTTTGCAATTCAACCATGAGACTCCTCATAGTCTCGGATAGGTCTGGAGGGGTTCCTATTGCTCTTCTTTCGTTAGACTCTTCATCTCTATTGTGGGAGCCTTTGCCCATCTCTTGTTGAGTCACCATTCTCTGCGTCTGTAAATTCTCGTGGCTGATCGTCCGCTTAAGTGAAAAGACAAATGTTGATTATTAGTCAAGATTTAAATACTTTTTTATAATTTGCATAATTTATAACTCTTTCACATGCATACATAGTCGGGTTCTCGTCTCTGAGTTTTTCAATCTTGGACAAAAGAGTTACGTTAGGGGGTTACTCTTCGTAGGAGTACTTCGAAAAGAGTTTATGCGCGACTCATGCATGAGCCCAATCAGGCTGAGTGTTGTAACCATGCTATGATACCACTTTTTCACATACCCACTACTCAAAATCAAACTTTTTCATTGATTCCTCAACAATCAGAATCCCCGAAGTCCTACGGGGCTTGGCACAAGCTAGTTGTTTCCTTTTTCCACCTCCATGTGATTATAGTCCACAATTATGAGCCGAATTAGCATGGCGTCATTTCGCACTTTGCGACTCAGTACTACCATAATGTCGATTCTCTCGACATTGCAAACCTTGAAGCTTGAAACAATGAAACGTCGAACCCCGACGGGCTATCGAGGGGCAAGTTTCTCTCTTGGGGACTTGTCTACATGACCCTATACTGTGCCCACTCGCTTAAGCCAACCAAGAGATTATTGGCTTTTCACGATTCGGGAAATCATGATACACGACTTCTACATTTCCCCATTCAAATCCCTGAAACTTCTGAGGTCTCCAAAGTTTCCCTCCAAAGGAAGGTCGACGGCCATAAGCCTCCCCTGATCCAATTAGTATGGATACTTTCAGGGTTTCGGTACTCGAGAGTTCGAAATGAAACGACTCCAAGACTCTTCGTCATTTGATCTTCGAATTGCGATAAGGAAAGTCGTGTAAGAGATCAACGGATCTTAGGAGAAGGGATCCAACGGTCCATGGGATTTTGGGTATCGGGATTTCGTGACTCGCGAAGGTAAGATTTCTTGCCTTTTGGTTAATCGGATGTCGAAACGGCGAAACGTCGTCCGACAGCCACGTGTCCCTTCGATGGATGGCAGTGACCCTCAACCAAGATCGATGGTCATGGTCTTTTTGGGATGATCAATGGTCACGATCAAATCCCAGCTTTCTCAATCTTAATCACACCTCACGCCATTTTGAGGCTTCGGTGATCGGAGTTTCATGACTCGCGAAGACAAGGGTTCTTTACCCTTTTGTTTTCCGGGTGCCGAAACGCTGAAGCATTTACCAGCGGCCACATGTGTTCTATAGATGGATGGTCTAGGTGCTTCCATAGACCATGGGGTCTATGGTCCCGATTCCTTCATCTCTTGCAAGGGAAAAAGGAAGGGGTCGTGGCATTAATTCCTGCGTCTCTTTCTTAAATCAAACGGTCATTACAGACCCTGGGAACCTCCGAAGGGATCCTGTTCGTGGATCGCTTGCAAAGGCAGAGAGGGGTTGAGGAATTATCATCCACGTGTCCTCCCTCAGATGAATGGTCCTTAATGTTTCATGATTTTCACGACTTATGACTCCCAGTGATGCAAATCCTTTGTCAACTCGAATCCTCGGTATCTGAAATACCGATGGACTCTCAATCTCCACCACGTATCCTTCACGGATGGACGATCTAGATATATATCGGGATTTCGTAGTTTCCGTTGTCGAAATACTCTGAAAACTTGCCCCTTCGATCCCCGAAATACCGACGGGCTCTCGATCTTGCCCGCATGTCCTCCTATGATGGATGGCTCAGATTGATTCTGAGGTTTTCACTATGAAAATTCCCGATCTCATGTCATTGTGACTCCCAATTTCATGAATGTCTATATCCCAATGGCCACACCTCTCGTTCGGACTTCCAACCTCCCGTTCACAAGGGCTTAACCCTCATGCATCTCTTAATAGATCCAACGGCTGTCGGGTTTTTTCTAGCTAAGATCTAACGGCTCAAATCTATCCCACGTCATGCACTCTTCCACTGCTCCATGGATGTGGAAAAATCAATGGTCCAGATGTTCTCATGGACCTTGGGGGGTCTACGATCTCGATTTCTCTCTATTCACGAAGATAGAGGAAAAGGGGAAAGATATGTAATGCCCTGGTTTCTTTCGTCGATCTAACGGTCATGAATGACCATGGATCTTCTGACGGAATCTCATCCATCGATTGGTACTTATCCCTACGCTGCTACTTCAGGATTTTAAGGTCATTCCTCCTCATACAGGGTTGTTAAGACTTGCAAATTCAAGTCCTTTTTCCAGGTTCTTGGTAAACCTTTCCATGGAGGGAATCTCTGTGAAGAGATCTATTCCAAGGCATTCCTGGAGACAGACAAAGGGAAACAAACTCTTGAGGATGGACTGGAAGTTTGACTTGGTTCAACTCATGCATAATTAAATTCATTTATCAACATAAGCCACGCGTGGTCTTTCTGTTATAATCATATATATATTATTTCTTATCAAAACACTGCACATACATTCTTATACTGTAATCATTCACAATTTCACAGTTCTATGAGCATATATGTCAGTATATGAATTTCAAGATGCAATATGTAAAACACTTATCGGAAATAACACTAGAATNGGTGCTCGTTTCCACCCAACCGTAGGCGTAGTGACTCCCAGCGGATTTACCACTAGCCACCCCCGAGCTGAGACCACGATGCTTTGAGACTGCGTCTCTCTGTCTGTGAGTGACCAGGAGCGAAGGTTGCAATCCTTCCTCTTTGCTATCACTCACTCTGTGTAATTCCAGAGTTCCCCTCATGTCTTCCCCCCAATCGCTTCTACCTTACGCTTTATCCTCTTGCGAGGTTGCGTGTGGTACAATTACCCTCGCGCCTGGTCAGGCCTGACGGCTCTATGGATGGGCAGTTCACCATCCCATCCCTCATTAAGCCATTCACCTACCAGCCTGTGAGACATTAAATTTGGGGCCAGCGAGCCGCTTTTGGTTCTCCGGGCCAGTCGAGTCCAAATACGGTGTTAATTCTCGGTGGAAGTTAACACCACCTTTCCAGGTGCCTTCCACCGCCATTGTGGTCTCTCTTTCTGCACATCCCCCCTCATCAGTCCTGCAATAAAATTTATAATGTTATTCACATTCATTGACCATTTCCTCAAGGTCCATTTACATCACATATTCACATTTATGAGTTTGCCATAGTTCTTGGCCAATCCAGTTATATTTACAAGATGGGGGAAATAGGGTGTTACATCTTACCACACACTTCTACTCCATGACTTCTGACACTGTAGATTTGAAATTCACTCACAATCTCAACTTGGAAAAGTGAAACTCAAATCCAACATATAAGCTCCAAAAACTCCAAGCTACAAAACTCAAGAACTAGCCATTCCAAAAATCTACAACCCAATAAATTTCCAACTAGCTTTCCCCATGAGAAATATTCTCCTCTTATAATTTGAAGAGGATAGGGTTAGAAGGCTAGGATAATCCCACTAGAACAGGGATGTGAATCAGATCCAAACTGATCAGAGGCCACCTCACCCTCGAAGCTTCTATTCTAGAAACATCGAGAAGATGCTCTCTTTCTTCGTAAAAAATATCGTCGCACCCTTAATACTGAGAAAAGTGAGACAACATCACAGGCCACTATGGAAAAACCTACATAGATCCTAAATCATCTCTCCCTTAACAGTGAGCAAGGTGCGACGATCCCTTTTTATAAGGTTTTTACAACGGAAAAGATAATTTTCATCTTTTTGGGAAAAAGAGTCTTCATTTTTCTTCAGGGATTGAGGCCATTGATCCTTCTAAATACAAAGGATAGGTGTACATCATTGACGGTCATTAGGGGTGATGAAAATAATGTGTAACAAGCACCACACATACATATGCAAGAAACATTATATAGAACAACAACAATTACATATATGCAACAACGTACAAGAATTAAACCCATATTAAACAAAAATAATTAAGCACACAGTAAATGAGGCAAGCACATAAAGACACTTATCTTTTATGAAAGTCGCCAAATGCTTGTAGAAATCATATGTTCCTCCCAACAATAGGATTTGTTTCTCACATAATTTCAGTAACAGGCCACCCCTAAGCTGGGGCTTAACTGCACCAGGGAAAAATGATGTAGGAGAATCCTTCCACATCAGCAGATGCACCAGCAAGCAAGTACGTAGGAGTGCATTGGAGAAATGGAGGGGCACCAACCTTCCCATTTTTAAATTTAAAATATGATCCTATATAGATTTATGTTGTGAGGTTTATTAAATCCAAGCCATGTCTTTGTACAAGTAGTGAGTAGGGTCGCCTTAATGCTTGACTGTTAGCAGGTATAGATCTAAGTCAGGTCTGGATATTCATTCATTGTAATGAGTCATAGGGGTAAGGAGTCTTAACTGAGAAAGTTATGGCACTAAGGTGGTGGAGGGGATAACCTCGAGGATCCCTCTTGTAAAAATAGAGAACAAGTAGAGGTAGAGCAGAGGAGAGATGCCCAGTTGAGGTAGGATTAGTAGTAGGAGAAATAACTGAGAATCGCTTGTAGTCCAGTCTATGAACACATTTGTAAAACAACATTTATCTTAATAAAAATAAAGAAAGTTTTCCTACACACGACATCCATTTTTCTTATATGTGTTCTATGAATGATATATGTGTGTGTTTATATGCATGAGTATGTTTTTCATGGCTATGGGTGGAAACCTGTGAGGTTTCTATAAGTTTCAATTGTTTCTCTTCTTGAAATATTCAGTGCAAGGAGTGCATAGTGCCCTCAAGGGGTGCGCAGGTCGAGTTAAGTTTGACTCTGAAGTTGAGGAGAAATAACTTGAAATTTTCCAAATCTTTGATGCAAGGACTGCACAGTTCCCACAAGGAGTGCTCAGGCCGAGAGTCACTAATGAGACTCTAAATCTCAGAAGAGATAGAGGCTACAAGAGTTGCATAGGAGGAACTTAGAAAAACTTCTAAGTATGAAAGATTGGAGGTGTTCAGAGGAGGCATCCGACGTTCGTATCACCTCCAAGTAGACAAGCTCATGAGAGATAGCATTTCTAAGAACACCAATGTAGTGACCAAGTGGTCGGGCTTGTAGAGGGAGGTTCAAAGGTCGCAACCTTTGAGTAATTTAAAATATCCCAATATCTAGAGGGCGGCATAGTAGTGTAGGGGAGCATCTATAGGCACCATTGGATCAATGGCATGGAACGATATGGACCATCGGTTAGGAGTCCAGTTGAAGGAGGAGAACATATCACGTCTGTAGGATCTGAGCATGAAGGACCGACATCCGTCGGATCTAGGTAAAGTGCACAAACTCTAATATCTTTATGTGCATAGGAGATAGGACTCTTTGAAGTCCTGAAGTCCCAAAGTGATTAGGGACTGTCCATCATCTAGAGGGATAGGTGGAAAAAGATTTTAAACTCTGAGGCAGAAGCACTCTAGGAGTTTGCAGACAAGGACAGAGGGAGATCATTGAAGCTCCAAAGTCCATAGTAGATCTTGGTCATTGGTCACCAAGAGGTACATGTCAACAAATCTAAAAATTCAGGGAATATTTCTTCGGGAGATTTCAGTCATGGAGTGTGAAAAAATCCCGAATCTCCGAAGAGAGGGGTAGATTGTAACCATTTGTTGTGAAGGACATGTGGTGAGAGATCTGAAGGTCCATAAGTTTAACACTCTGGGAAGAAGCAAGTGAACGAGGTTGAAGAACTCTCAAAGTCAAAGGGAGACAAATATAGATCTAGCCATTGATCCTGTGAGGACATGTGTCTCTAGATCTTGCACTCTGGAGAAAAGTCACTTCAGAGGTTTTGGAGTGTGAAGGTGCAAGAACTCCCGAAGGCCGAAAATCCAAAGCTCGTTAGATTCATCCATCGGTATTGGAAAAGTGTCAAAGGATATGTTACTTTAAAGGAAAGCCACTATGGAGGAAAGTGGGGTTGGAGGAGCCAGAACTCCCGAAGGCCAGAGTGCCAAAGTTCATTTAATCCGTCGGATCAGGAGGGATAGGTGTCATAAGATCCCTCACTTCAGAGGTTGTACACTCCAGAGGAAAGCAAGAGTGGAGGTTGCAAAACACCTGAAGCCCAAACTGCTGAAGTAAATTGTGACCATCGATATGAGAGGGACACACATCAACAGATCGAGGACTTCAGAAGGAAGGAGCAAGGGGAAAGTGGAACGTTGACCGGAAGTCATCCAAAGCACCAAGAGGTAAGAAGAAAAAACCTTAGCCATTTATTGCATAGACATGCAGAGAGTGGAGATTTACTCTGGAGGAAAGTCACTACAGAGGAATTGAGGAGTAAAGGCACGAGAACTCTCGAACGCTAGAGTGTCAGAGTTCACTAGAACCATCCATTGGAATAGGATGCATGGCAGAGGATCTGTCACTTTGGAGGATTGAAACTCTAGAAGAAATAATGTGGAGCGTTGAGTACAATTCACCCAATGTGGAGTAAAGGATGGATATTGACCATTGATTGGGGAAAACATGTGGCACTCAATCTGTGACTCCAAGTACGAAGCACTTTGGGAGAAAAGAATTTGGAGAATTTGAAACTACTGAAGGTCTAAGTTCCGAACTTCCCTTTGAGTTTTCACCTGGGCACATCCCAAGGTCATATTAAGGAAAGGATCTAGCCAGGGGATCTAGCGCCTGTTATTTAAATTATTAAAATAGGCCAAGAGAGCCCGTGGGTTTAACAAAACCTACACTTTGAAGGAAAGGGAGACTATGTAAATTGGTTTGGAGTATAACATGGGCCCAAAGAGTCGATCTAAGTCCTTGATTTGAATGATCCTAGACCAGGAGGTCGAGCAGCCCCAAGTAGAGAGAGGGGGTGAGCATCAAGTGGTATTAGAGCTGAAATTTTGTCTACAAATCGAAGGTAAAAGAGAGAAGGTGAAAAGAGATAAGTTGATAAAATCACATGGTATCAGAAGCTAAATTTTTCATGTAGACAATAGGTGAAGAAAGGTATAGTTTTGATTCTCTTTGTATGATTGCTTGCAAGGATGCAGCACTCAAGTAAACATCCAGATGGGCTGTAGGATAAATATGGAGATTCTCTCAGTTGAAGAGTGATCAATAAACTTTCCAGGAGGGCAGGCAGATAGATATGGCTATTGAAGGCCATAGGTGTGGTCAAGGAGAAGACCTCCCATATAAAGATAAAGAGCTTGAGAAGGTGAGAGCAAAGATATAAAATCTGATATTGAAGATGCAAAAATCAACACAAGGAGGTTGGACATATGAATGGCCCTTGAAGAGGAAAGTAAAGTGGCCTGTCCAAAATTTGTTGGCTAGAGGACAACAACAAGTGTTGAAAAGGTGGTTGAGGCATGCTAAAAACCTCAGTGACATAGAGGAGGAGCTGGTTTGTGTTTGTGATCCAAAAGTTGGAAAAAACATCAGTAATAAGGAAGGAATATTGGTTAAAGGTCTCATAGACTTCCAGGAGGGCAGAGATGGATTTTCAAATTTCCGGGTGGGAAATTAGATGAGATCAATTGAGGATTCATAGACTGTCTAGAGGAAAATATTGAAAATTCATATTTCTAGGTGGGAAATGATATGGGATCAGATGAAGATCTCATGAACTATCAGGAGGGAATAAATGTATTTTCAAATTTCCAGGTGGGAAAGGGAAGTAAAATGATATTGTCTGAAAGTCTCAAGAACTCAAAGGAAAGTTCATATCAACAAGGAATGTTGACAGATGGCAGGGAGGCAGAAGAAAGGACTCATATGTATAAATATTCATGTGGTTTTCTTGACCATTTGAATGAATATGATGAGAAGTTAAATACTTCCACCATCAAAGAGGAATATCATAGGTGCATTATAATCATTGGAGGAATCAAAATATTCCGGCCAAGCAACCAAGCAGAGGCTAGCATGTGTGTTGTAGATGCAGCAGAAGAAGGACATGCAACAGAGAGTGTCATAAAGGAGGAAATGGAGCAGATATTGAATTCTTCCCATGTAGGAGAAGGATAAGAGAACTCAACATAGTTGCTCAAATTTTTCAGCCAGGAAGTTGAATAGGATATGACTGCATAATTAAACCCTGCAGCACAAAAGGAAAAGAACAGCATGGACTTTGTTGATCTGTGGGAAGAATTTGAAGCCCTGGAGAAAAGGGTGATAGTGCAAAGAAAACACATCCAACATGTTAAGTTGGAAACAAAAGGAGAAGAATACCAGCTTGAGGAGTAGTTGGATAAAGTTGGGAGAGTGTCAGCAGAAGAACTGGCAGAAGCCACTATGTCAGCATAGATAGCTAAGCAAAAGCTTAGTGAGTGGATTGAAGGAAATGAACCTATAGAGAAATGTAAAGATAATGCCACAAAAAAGGAAGACAGCATGTGAGATCAATATCTACACTTTGATCAGCAAAAGGAAGTGCAGCAGAGAAGACTACATGGAGGGAGCCAACAAATAGACAAGCTAGACAGAGAAGTAAAATAAATCAAAGAGTTGATGGTGAGATCAGCAGAGGAGAATGTTAGTAGGAGTAAGTTGAACAGGGGAGATCCTGCAACAAAAAAAGGGAAGAAACAACAAAAACAACAACATAACATAGGAGAAGGAGGACAAATCCAAGAAGAAGTTTGGGATCCAGGAGGATTTCAACAGAGTTGGGGGGCTCATGAGCAGGAGCTCGTGAATTTTTCACAGTAGTGGAGTATGATGCAGGAGCATCCTTCCACATCAGTAGATACACCATCAAGCCAACACGTATGCATGCATTGGATAAAGGGAGAGGCACCAACCCTCTGATTTTTAAATTTAAAATATGATTATATATGAACTTATGTTGTAAGGTTGAGTAAAGACGAGCCATGCCTTTGTACATGTAGTGGATAGTGTCTCCTTAATGGTTGACTGTAAATAGGTCTAGATCTGATTCAGGTAGTGATAAGGTGTATTAAGTGAGATAGTTATGGAACTAAGGCGATGGAGAGGATAAGCTCGAGGAGCCCTATTGTAAAAAGAGAGAAAAAATAGAGATAGAGTAGAGGAGAGATAATCGGTTGAGGTAGGAGTAAGAGTAGGAGAAAGAAATGAGACTCTGTTGTAGTCCAGTCTCTGTACACATTTGTAAATAAACATTCATATTAATACAAAGAAAGAAGTTTTTCCTTCACATGACATCCATTTGTGTTAGCTGTATTCTATGAATGATATCTATCTGTGTTTATGTGCATGAGTATGTTTTTCATGACTATGGGTGGAAACCTATGAGGTTTCTATATGTTTCAATTGTTTCTCTTCTTGAAAGCTTCAGTGCAAGAAGTGCACAGTTCCCACAAGGAGTGTGAAGGCCGAGTTAAGTTCAAATCTAAAGATGAGGGGAAATAACTTGAAATTTTACAGAGCTTTTGTGCAAGGAGTGCACAGTGCCCGCAAGGAGTGCACAGGCTGAGAGTCACTGACATGACTCTAAAGTTCAAAAGAGATAGTAGCTACAAGAGATGTGTAGGAGGAACTTAGAAAACCTTCTAAATATGAAATATTGGAGGTGTTCAAAGGAGGCATCCGAGGTTCAGATCACCTCCAAGTAGACAAGCTCAGGAGAGGCAGTGTTTCTAAGAATTCCAGTGTAGTGACCAAGTAGTTGAGATTATAGAGGGAGGTTCAAAGGTTGCATCCATTAACTGATTTAAAATATCCCAATATCAATAGGGATGCAGAATAGTGTGGAGGAGGAGCTACAGGCACCATTGGATCGGTGGCGTGGAACGATCTAGACCATTTGTTAGGAGTCCAGTTGAAGGAGGAGAACAAATATCATATGTAGGATATGAGCGCGAAGGATCAACATCTGTCGGATCTAAGTAGAGTGCATATATTCTAATCTCTTTATGTGCATAGGAGAGTGGACTCGCCAAAGTCCCAAAGTCCTAAAGTGATTAGGGACCATCCATCATCTAGAGGGACAAGTGGAAAAGGATCTGAAACTCTGGGGCATAAGAACTCTACGAGTTTGTAGACAAGGAGAGAGAGATATTGCCGAAGCTCCAAATTCCGTAGTAGATCTTGGTCATTGGTCACCAAGAGGTACATGTCAACAGATCTAAAACTCTGGGGGCTATTACTCCGGGACATTTCAGTCGTGGAGTGTGAAAAACTCTCGAATCTCTGAAGAGCGGAGTATATCGTAATCATCCATTGCAAAGGACAAGTGGTGAGAGATTTGAATGTCTAAAATTTTAACACTTCAGGAAGAAGCAAGTAAATTAGGTTGAATAACTCTCAAATTCAAAGGGAACTGAAGATATATCTAGCCATTGATCTTGCAAGGAAAGGTGTCACTAGATACTGCACTTCAGAGAAAAGTCACTTCGGAGGTTTTGGAGTGTGAAGGTGCAAGAACTCCTAAAGGAAAAAGAGATGGAGTTCATCAGAGTTTTCCATCGGTAGTGGACAGGTGTCAAAGGATCTGTTACATCGAAGGAAATCCACTCCGAAGGAAAGTGGGGTTGGAGGAGCCAGAACTCCCAAAGGATGGAGCGTCGGAGTTCATTTAAGCCATTATATTAGGAGGAACAAGTGTCATAGGATCCATCACTTTGGAGGTCATACAATCTGGATGAAAGAGAGAGAAGAGGTTGTAAAACTACCGAAGCTTGAACTACCAAAGTAAATCATGACCATCGATCTGAGAGAGACATGCATCAACAGATTGAGGACTTCGGAAGGAAGGAGCAAGGGGGATGATGATCGTTGACCAAAATTCATCTGAAGTACCAAGAGGTAATAAGAAAAAACCTTAGCCATTGATCGCATAGACATGTGGAGAGTGGAGATTTACTCTAGAGGAAAGTCACTCCGGAGGAATTGAGGAGTAAAAGCAGGAGAACTCCCGAAGTTTAGAGTGTCGAATTTCATCAGAACCGTCCAATGGAACAGGATGTGTGGCGGAGGATCCATCACTTTGGAGGATTGATATTATGGAATAAAGAACACGAAGGAGAATTGATTGTAATTCACCTGAAGTGGAGTAAAGGATGGATATCGACCGTTGATCGAGGAAAACATGTGGAACTCAATCTGTGACTCCAGGTATAGAGCACTTTGGGAGAAAAGACTTTGGAGCATTCTAAACTCCCAAAAATCAAAGTCTTGAATCACCCTTTGAGTTCGCGCCTGGTCATAGCTCGAGGTCATATGAAGGAAAGGATCTAGCAAGGGGAGCTAGCACCTGTTATTCAAATTCTTCAAAGAAGATAGGAGAGCCCACAGGTTTGACAAAACTTGCACTTTGAAGGAAAGGGGACCTGTGTAAATTGGTTTGGGGTCTAGAAGAGGCCCAAAGAGTTGATCCTACTCCTTGATTTGAATGATCCTAGACTGGGAGGTTGAGCGGTCTCGAGTAGACTAAGGGGGTGTGAAACAAAAAAGGGTTCCTAATTCCAGGATAAGGTCTAATAATCACAAAATTATTTAGTCCAAGGTGCCACTGCTGTAACTATCCTATAGTCTCTCATTCCCCACATGCATGTTACACCCAAGGAATTTTTCCCCTTATATACTCAATTGTCCCTCGGCTAACCTACTTCCATTCAAGGGTTCCAACAAAAGGCCGGACAAGAAGTCTCATGTCCTTGCAACTATTTCCCAACGTATCATGGAAAAATTCCCATCAAAACTCTCACGTGGAGAGAATTCTCACGGGCCTAACAACCCTCCTCTTCGACAAAAAATCTATCACCTGGAGAGAATTTTCATGAGCCTAACAACTTTCCTCTTCATCAAGAAAACTATGGTTACAATAAAGAAAACCCCTTTACAATATTTTCTCTATAGATAAGGTAATAGTCATCCTTTCTCAGATGGTCCAACCCCTTCTACACATGAGAAATGAATGATTATCCAAGAATGAGTTCTTCCCCCTCGAAATACACTAAATATATCATTATATATTGCATGACTTAAACTGGACACTTGTCACCTTCAAAACTATTTTTATCCACTTGGTGACTCATTCACATCCCTCAGGAACTTAGGATAAGTAATTATCCATAAATTACACTTTTTGAAAATATTAATAAAAATATCCCTTAGGAATTAAGCCTCCCCATTTTCCCTTTTCGATGGAATATTATTAATAAATTGAGTGTGATTACATTTTACAAGGATAGGCGCATTGGCCTATTTGCATCTTGACTCACCAGCCTCATAACCACACAAGATCTCCAACCTCAAATACATATACAACCTTATATATATATATATATGAAACTTGGTTCAATGTGCACTTCCAAGTAATCCTTGTGCACTACTTAGGTGCACACAAAACCAATACTTGGTACCAATGACTCACCAACATATATGTACATTTACATTTACAATTGGTACCAACAGCTTACCAATCTATATGTACAATTACAAAGGTTTTGGATTAGAGACATTACATTCCCCTCCCCTTTATTTATGCATTGTCCTTTCTCTCCAAAGTTGCATCCTCGGGACCATACAAGGTCCATTGGACCTTTAATATCTCCATGGCTTGATTTGGGAGCTGTTTGATTTTTTGATCCAATATGAAAATTGGTCGCACTAGAAAATCACCTTCTTACTCCACTTGAATCACATTTCAATCAATAATATGATTAGCATCAGGTATGTACTTTTTAAGAAATGATACATGGAAAAAATTATGAACAAACAAGGATGCAGAAAATGTAGGAATATATGTGATAGGACTAATCCTCTTTAGGATTTCAAATGGCCCATAGTAGTGTGTTTCCAACTTAGAACAATTTCCCAACTTCAGGGAACTACATTTCTTTTACTTTTAAGAACAGATGGTCGTCAAATTTAAACTCTCTGTGGGTTCTACCTTTATCTACATAACTTTTCTTCTTATCTTGGGAAGCCTTTAAATTCTTCCTTATCTTTATCATCTGCTCCATTTCCCAAAGAAAATTCGGCCCAACCATTGTGCGGTTTGCTGGATTGTCCCAACTCACTGGTGTGTTGCACTTTCTACCATAAAGTGCCTCAATTGGGATAATATTTAAATATTATTGATACCCATTATTGTAAGAAAAATATACCAAGTGAAGGTAGTCTTCCCATTTTGATGGTTTATCCATCACATACATCCTGAGCATATCTTCAATCACCCAATTTAATTTCTCTTTTTATCCATTTGTCTAAGGGTGATAGGTTGTGCTAAAGTTCAGATATTTTCCAAATCATTTAAATATCCCTTTCCAAAAGTTCAAAGTGAACTTGGAATCTTTATCAGACACAATTGTCTTAGGTACACCATGCAACTTAGCAATTTTGCACATGTATATTTCAGCAATGTTGGCTTCCTTGTGCACTGACTTCACTGGAATAAAATGGGTTTCTTTAGTAATCTTTTACACCACTACCATAATAGAATCATGTTGCTTAGTAGTCCTAGGAAGCTTAGTAATGAAATTCATGGTTACAACTTCCCACTTACACTCAGGAATGGGAAATGGATGTAGCAAACCAGTTGGATGTTTGTTCTCAACCTTCACCTTTTGATAATCAAGGCATCTAGCAATAAAATCAACAACCTCCTTTTTCATGTTTGGCCAATAATATTGTTTTTTTACTGTTACAAGTATCTTCTGCTAGCATGGGTGTCCTGCATAAGGAACCTAATGCATCTCTGATAATAATAGAATTTCTAACTTTTGATCATTTGGCATGTAGACTCTCCACCTATACATGAGGATTGTACCCTCTTTTATCTCATAACCTTCAAAACTCTACTATGACATACCTTGTTGTAAATTTGCCTTTTTGTCCACATAGCATTCATCTGATTTGGAAACCTTTAAAATTTTGTCATAGAAATCATATTTGTACATGCTAATAGTTGTAGCATGCATCTCATGCACCCTCCTATTGAGTGTGTCAGGTCACCTTGTTCTTTTTTCCTATGATATGATTTATGTCAAAATCATACTCACTGAGGAATTCTAACCACCTACTTTGTTAGGAATTTAAACTTGGTTGTCCAAATAGATACCTTTGACCACTATGATCTATCTTCAACTCAAATCTTTTACCCATGAGATAGTGTTGTCGCATCTTCAAGGCATGCACCATGGCTGCCAATTCTAAGTCATGAGTAACATAATTCTTTTCATGCTCTTTTAACTTTTTGTAGCATATCACATGCCCATTCTGACTAAGGACTCCATCAAACCTTTCCTTGCATGCATCTATGCACACAACAAAGTCTGCATCTGGATCAACAATTCTCAAAATTCACGCACTTGTCAACAAACTCTTCAAGTGCTAAGAAGTCCTTACACAATATGGATTTCCATGCCTTTATTTTGCAAGGATGTAATTAGATGCACAATTTTTGAAAATCCTTCAATAAACCTTCTGTAATAACCTACATGTCCCATAAAAAACCTCACCTCTGTAACATTTCTTGGTGTTCGCTATTCTCAATGGATTTTATCTTTTCTAGATCCACAACTATTCCTTCCTTGGAAATGATATGACCCAAATAATGAATAGTAAGATGAGCACTTTCTTAACTTTGCATATAGATTATGCTCCCTCAATACCTAAAGCACCATCCTCAAGTGTTTCTTGTGCTCTTCTTCATACTTTGAGTAAATAAGTATGTCATCTAGAAATACAATGAAAAACTTATCTAAGTAATTTTTGAAAACTTCATTCATCAAGCACATGAAGACAACTGGTGCATTTGACAACCCGAAAAGAACCACTTTGAATTCATAATGTCTGTACCTCATTCTGAAGGTAGTATTTCCTATATCTTATTCTTTCATTCTCACATGGTGATATCGAGATCCGAGATCAATCTTTGAAAATATCTGTGCCCCCCTCAATTGATCAAAGAGCTCATCTATCCTTGGAAAAGGATACCTTTTATTTACTGTTGCTTTGTTCAACTACCTAAATTTGATACAAAGTCTCAGCATACCATCCTTCTTCTTCAAGAGAAATACCGGGGCACCCCAAGGTGACATGCTTGGGCATACATACCCCTTCTTTAAAATCTCTTCAAGTTCCATATGTAATTCCTCCAGCTCCGATGTAATCATCCTATAAGGAGTATTGGATACGGGTATTTCTCCAAGCATCATATTTATAGAGAAATCAATATCTCTTTTCGGTGGAAACCCCAATATCTCTTTAAATACATCCTCAAACTCTTTGAAAATTGCACAGTAGTCAACATTTGTCACTTTATCCTTAGTTTTATTTTCCATGTGCGCTGCAAATACTTGACATCCTTTCTTGTATATTTTATTCAATTGCAAGGCTGAAACTTCTCTGATAGTTAGAAGTATTGGAATTCCTTGAGCTATTCTTAAGTTTCCTTCCTCATCCAATAAAGTAAATGCCTTATTGTAATAGTCTAGAATGACATGATGTTGGTCCAACCAATCCATACCAATGAGGAAATCATATGAGCCCAAAGGTATAATATTCAAATAATCTTTTGTGCATAATCCATTCATTTCCATCATACATGCCTTAACCATCTAATGATTTTTCCATTTTTCCCTGATAGCTAGCTGCACCAACCAAGGTTTTCCAAGCTCACTTCTTGGAAATTGGAATATTTCCACCATCTCAAGATCTATATAACTATGACTAGATCTTGAATCAATTAAATTGCAATGGGTTGGTCATTAATCTTACCTTCCACTTCAATCATGTGTGATCGAAACTTAGATTGCTTGTTATCCAGGGCTGCGTAAATCCAAGGTACATTTATGCCCATGTATTTATCTGTCGCAACTTGTTGTACACTATGAAAAGTCCTCTCTTTTTCACATCCTTGAGAAAAATTTGTATGCATATGATCTCCGCCACAAACCCAACATTGAATAGGTTGTTGCCTTGATTTTTGGCCCACTATCTCCATCATTTTGGGATCCTTGGGAGTTGGCTATCCTTGTGAAGTATTTCTAAAAAATGGTGGCTTAGTCCCCTTCTTCCTTTGTTCCACCTTGTTTTTCATCTTGTCTTACCAATCCTTTTGGAAAGTCAGTCTTCCCTTTTGTTGATCATAAATACATTTAGCACACCTTATAGTTTCCTTCAATTTCTTGGGATCACCATATTGTATCTTGTCACTGATAAATGAGGGAATCCCACTCAGGTACCTATGAATTTTAACTTGCTCATCCTTGATGAATTGTAACACCTTGTTTCCCCCAGTCTGTAAAAATAACTATACTGGCCAAGTATTGTGGAAAACTCAGAAATGTGAATCTGTGATGTGAATGGACCTTGTGAAAAAGGTCAATGAATGTAAATAATATTATGAATATATATATTGAGGGACTGCTGAGAGGGCATGTGCTGAAAAAGAGACCATGATGGCTGCAGAAAGGCGGTGGAAGGTGCCTGGAAAGGTGGCGTTAACTTCCACCGAGAATCAATACCGTATTTGGACTTCACTGGCCTGGAGAACCAAAAGCAGCTCGCTGGCCCCGAATTAAATATCTCGCAGGCTGGTAGGTAGATGGCTCCTCAGGAATTAATGAGGGATGGGGGGGTGAACCACCCATCCGTAGAGCTGTCAAGCCTGACCAGCGCGAGGGAAATCGCACCACATGCAACCTCGCAAGAGGATAAGGCGTGGAGGAGAAGCGATTGGGGGGGACGAGGCGAGGGGAGAAAGAGAACTCTAGTGATATGCAGAGTGGGTGATAGCAGAGAGGAAGGAGAGTAACCTTTGCTCCTGGTCACTGGAAAACAAAGATGCAGTCTCACAGCATCATGGTCTCAGCTCGAGGGTGGCTAGTGGTAAATCCACTGGGAGGCGCTGAGCCTACAGTTGGGTGGAAACGAGTACCCCTCTCAGCAGTTGCATAACCCCTGGTGTTACTTTCTGATAAGTGTTTTTCCTTTGACATCTTGAAATATATGTATGCTAACATTTATGATCATAAGCTATGAAATCGTGAATGACTTCATTATAAGAATGTATGTATGGTGCCTTGACCAGTACTGGTAGTTGTATGTTTATATGGAAAAACTATGTGTGGCTTATGCTCTCTTAAATTGTTATTTATATGCATGATTATCTAATTCAGACTTCACGCCTGGTTCTCGGGAGAGAGAGGTACCCTTAACTGCCTCAGATAGTACCCTGGTTAAACCTCCCCATAGATATACCCTTCTTGAAAAAGCCATCAAGAACCTAGAAAAGGGACGTGAAGGAACAAGGCCTTAAGAAATCATTGATAAGTATAGAATCGACGGATGAGATCCCATTGGGAGATATGTGGTCACTCACCACTGTCAGATAAGAAGAAGAAGCTAGAAAGATAAGTACCTTAACCATGATAGGTGTTAATCGACGGACGAGATCCCGTCGGGAAATCTGTGGTCACCCATGACCGTTAGATTGGTAGGAGAAAGTAGAGGGTTAAATGCCTTACCTCTTTGCCTTTCTGTGTCTTTGTGGGTAGAAAAGATATCGGGATTATAGATCCTCGAGGTCCATGAGAGCATCTGGACCGTTGATTTTTCCCCATATAGGAAGTCGAGGGAGAATGCACAGGTTAGCAACCTGTCTGAGTCGTCAGATCTCGGCTGGAAAACCTAATAGCCATTGGATCTGTGAGGAGATACCCGAGGGTTAAACCCCCAGTGAATAAGGGAAAAATCCCCGAAATGGATTTGGGTTGTCCAATTAAAAGAGGCCACGTGTCAAGAGATTACCCATTTCAGGAAATTGGGAATCGAGAACTCAGGGGTTCTGGTGACGAAAGATCGGGGCCTTCCATGGTAGAAACCCCGAAATAGATTTGGGTCGTCCGATTAAAGGAGGCCATGTGTCATGATATTTCCCATTTTAGGAAATCAGGAGTAGGGAACTTGGGAGTCCTGGTGATGAGAGATTGGGATGTTCCATGGTGGAAACCCCGAAGTAGTCATGGACCGATCGATTTCGGGAGGCTACGTGTCGAGAGATTACCCGTTTCAGGAAATTGGGAATCGGGGATTTGGGAGTTCCGTTGACAAGAGGTCGGGCTCTCGCCTTGATAAATCCTGACTTATAAATATCAATATATTATCATGTGGTTAATTCCCAATGAATGGACGATATTCCTTCGGAGGATGTCAGGGTCTATAATGACCGTCAGATGTGGAGAAGAGACGTCAACTTTAAGCCGGGGTGCGAATGCGCCTTAGGGTAAGTGGCGAGCAGATCTAAATGACCAAGATCCACCCACCCAGATCTACGACTGAGGCTTCATTCTGGAGCCCCCTTGTTGTTCTTCCTTTAGCGGTGAGGGGGGGGTCCAGAATCGAACGTGCAACTCGGGAATGGTAAGGATCTATTCGCCTTGATCAACGATGTTCAGGTGAATTCCGGACCCCCCTTGCCATTCTGCCTTTAATGGGAGGGGGGGGTATGGAATGGTGTGTCATGTGAAGTGGGGCCCATCTCCTATCACGTTGCCCACCGTGTAGTGTTTCCCCTCTCGCCACTTGTACTCCACTCAACCGCGCGACAGGGTCGTTCCTAATGGCCATCTACTAACCCTATAGGGATTCGTCCCTATTTTCCTGTTGTTAGCCCTGCTGGGGTTCAGCAGTTGCAGAGTCGAACGATTCGACATCCCTATAGTGCCGAGGCGTGAAATACAAAGAGGCACCATGAATTATTTGATCTATGTTCATGACCCGCGATCACATGGGAGCAGAGAGAGAGAAAGAGCTAGCTTGCGCTAGGCCTCTCTAGGTGATTTGGAGGCTCTGATTCTACAGAAATCAACTAAAACTGTGATTATGGTAGTGAATATGTGACAAAGTGGTATCAGATAATGGTTACAACACTTGGCCTTCTTGGGATTAGGTACGAGCCGCGTAAGAAGATATTGTTATCTGTGTTTTCTCTTTAAGGAGAAGGATTGCAGAACGAAACTGTAATCTGGGAATTTTCTGTAACCCCTCTGTTAAAATGATAACTAATCTTATAGGAGTAGGGATTCACTGATCGTTATCATCGATAAGATCTGAGTGTGAATGACAGAGGTGGAATAAATTGTGCTATGAAGTTGCATGAGCCAGACAAGGGGCATGAACTGCGTTGTCCTGTTTTAGTGTTACGATGGCTACCTACTAAAGTAGGTAAAGTCTCTTGCAATTGAGATGGCTGGTTAGATAAGGATTAAGACCCAAATGAATAACTCCTTCATGATTGGGAAATCTAGTAGGGACTGGTAAGATCCTTAGAAATTTATGATCAATGTATTATTAAGAGACTAAACCTTGAGCATATAACTCCTCATGATTGAGAGGACTGATGAAAATATGTAGGGTCAGATTACCTGACCTGTAATGGTTAGAATCAACAACAAGGATAGTTTGTTTGAGCAAGATTAAGAGGAGTCATGTGGGACTGTTGCTAATTCCCAAGAGTGACCCTTGTTGGTTGTTTCCATAAAGAGAGGGTAACATCTGTATGAGTTATGACTATGAGATTAGTCATGTAAGTAACTTAAAAGCTCAGAAGAGATAGAGGGAGAAATCCTTCAGAAAATAATTTTGAAGATTGGANCACAATTTCAGGGATCGGGAGTTAAGGGGGGTGAAGACTGCACCAGAATCCTGAAAGGTGGAAAACCGGGACTTGATCAGGATCGTAGATTGTCAGAGAGATCTAGACCGTGGGATCCAAAATGTTGGACCCGCATGGATCAAAATTTTGGGAAACGATGGAGCGTTGTCCATGGATTCGCCAAGATATGGGATCCCGACGCGTTTTTGGGAGTTGACCCCGAGTTCCGAGCGAAGGGTCATATGAATAAAAGAGCCAATAAAACCTTAGTTTCTGTCTTTCAGGTTTTCGGATTTCGGGGATCGAGGAACCAGAGTTCCTTGCAACATAAATCCCGAAATCGCGTAATGCGAAGTGCCTTTTAGTTCGGATCATGGGCACCGCCGGTGGTCGTGTGAGGAGAAGGCGTGAGCTAGTATGATGAATATGCATGAGTTGAATGTAGTGTGAAGGTTCATAATAGGAAGCCTGATATTAATACTGGTAAGGTATGAATGATACTAAATGTGCAAAGTAATGCACATTGATGTAAGAGTATAGTTATAGGCACGATATGATTGCCCTGATGAGTGAAACATGAAGCAAGTATTGCTCTTGTCCAGATTAAATAAATACCATGGAGGCATAGCTAACTCCATTCTGGGGAGTCATGAGAGTTTTGTTCCAAATAATATCCTGAGGGGAATGTATTCCATTTCTTGAGGAAGTATCAATATAATTAGATGAAATGGTAAATGAGCAAGGATGCTCTCTTGTCATAATAAGAGACAAATAATTATGCCTTTGAGCATCACATGAGAAGGATTGTGAAGGAATCTGAATTGACTGATCTTAATAGTAGAGATGCAGGTTTATATTCCTTAAGGGGAAGTTGCATGCTGAAAGAGTTTCCGGTTAAGGACTCTGTCAGAGGAACATAGTCACAACCCTAATAATTGTTGAAGGTTGGACAATGGGCTACAAGGTCATTCCATATATAAGAATCCTGGATTACATTTTGAAAGAATCATGTAATTAATAGAATACTAATAACCGAATATTGACCATTCTGATAACCAAATGAAAGTGTGTAGGATGCACATGTTCATGATTCATTATGAGAAAAGAGATGCTACTAAAGCACACTGAAGTATCCTAAGAGTTAGTATGAGTCTAACCCAGGGCTGCTCAAAAAAAGAGCAGCTGTGGAAACTAGTATGGATGGTAAGAGGCCAGTAAACCCCTGAGTGTTATTGAATGAATAAATGAGTATGTTTAATTGATACAGCTTGGTTGAATTTGTGATTAAGGAAAGGCAGTGAGACCTTAGAGATAACTTGACTAGGCTGAAAATCCCCAGGTGATGTAGAAAGAATTGGGAGAAGGGGAGAGTCCTCAATTGTTCCCTTGTTGTGCATTATGTTTCTATGGAATGAGGAAGTTAGTACATTGATGAAAAAAAATGCTTTGACACCATAATAATGATGGTTGTAATGCTGTGAAAATGATTGAGAACTGTTGTGTTATACTCATGAAAAACATTAAGGAAAATGTGATGAAGTGCATACAGATATGCTAGACATGCTTGAAAATGTTTTTATTAATTAAACGCTATGATATTTGCATTTCAATTTACATGATTATGGTGTATGTCATGTGTAGAAAGGAATAATATTGGAACTGTTGAGAAAGACAGTTGCCAATAATGAACAACCTCAAGCAGAGGGTGACCATGG
>JASDQU010816388.1:0-10495 GCA_032191745.1 Picea mariana
GATTTTCCTTGTAGCGACTATTTTCTCTCTCTCATTAAAAAAATATTTGTTTGACATGTCAACCGCATCTTGGAGACTACATCACTTGACCAAAAAAATATTTTTATCATGAAAACATTTTTTTACAATAAGATACCACCACAAGGGGTTCAATTTGACTAAAAATTTCAATGGCTAGCTAAAAATGAAAATGACAACTATGAAAGGAGCTCCAATGACTAGCTGACCTCCAACGCCTCATACATTTTGACCTCAAACTTCATCTTTAGATGCCAATGGATAGGAAATAAGTGGTTAATTCTTTGGGATGAGGGTCAAGTTCTTGGAATGGGGGCCTATCCAATTGATTTAGAGCCGATTCTTTGACTTAACAACTTCAATATTACATGTTTGCAACTAGATGTTATGGAGGCTCACTTTAGTTGTGCCAACGGATAAGCAAATAAAGCCTAATTTAATAGAGGGGGATGATTTAATTATTGACATTAATTCAATTAATCAACCCAACGTACCATTTGACTATACTACCCACATGAATCCTCAACGACTTTCCTGATGTAGTGGCTTTATTCACTTGGTTTCATTTTATAACACACTATTTAATTAATTCTCATGGCTAGTTCTCCTTTTGGTTGGCAGATGGTTTAGGTGGTGATTGAATTTATTAAGTATGCCCCATTTATATGGTCAATGGGTTTCCCAAGCATCCTATCATATAAAAGTTATGGTGGATCCTTCATTATATGGTGCTGGAAACTCCCTGAGAGAACCCACATAAATAATTTGATTGAGTTTTAAGAGGGGGGTTCCACTTCGCTTTACAACTCAATTTGAGTGTCATGATATAAGACAAAGAGGAGGGGGGCAAATTCACTTTTATAACCCCACAATTTAGTTAATGGTCCACTTTATTCCTTAACAAGTGAGCCCCATCACCTTATTGTTATACGTTGGATAAAGGGGGTCTTTATAATATTATTTAAGTTTTCTTTTTCATCACTTAGGATATAAATTTACATGCCCCTTTATTCTCCCTAGTCTGGTTTTGCCGAGTCCATGTAAATTTTGCTACATAAGTGGATTTCAACACATGGGTTTTGTTCGAAGTGTGGTCTTATTCATCTTTGATACTAGAATTATCTCTACATGCCAATGAATGGCCCTTTGTTGCCACATTTATCCCGTGACTATGCCCACATGACCCTTCAACAATTGATTTTTGCTTATAACTCGACCCTTTTCCAAAATTTCACTGTGACATGTTGAGTACACATCATGATAGTCAATTTGACCCTTGTTGTATTTTCAAGCTAGAGACCCTGTGCATTGGGATTCATGATCTTCCTCGAAAAATGTGATGTTGGGAATTGTGAAATTGCCATGTTGAGAACTGTGAATGAATAAATGCACCAAGGACAAGAGGTGCATACAGACTCCAGAAACATGACCACGTGGGAAATTGACATAGGTGTGCAAGAACATGGGCCTGATTATCCCTACATAGTGCGATCACCCCTACAAAGAACCTCAATTTCGTAAACCATGTGTCCCACTAGATCCATCCAAAGGCCTCTAATCCTATCCAGAACAAAATACATTTAGAGTGTGGGGACTAGAGAGACTGGGTATGGTCGACCACAAAGGCCTAGGACACCACATACAAAGGCATCCACATGGCCTACAAGGCTTTAACTTGCATATTCTTGGGCTCACAATGGTGTAGCCAATGAAAAATCATAGGGTGTACCTCCCCAAGAGGTAATAAATCCCATTTTTTACCTCAAAATTTCCCTAACTGGTGTAGAGTTGTTGGCAACATCATCTTCATTATGACCTATGCTAATATCATGTTTTTATCATTATTATTGTCAACAATTAAATTCATTGTTGTCCCATTCAACCCACATTTGTGAGTGGAAGTGGTACTCACCTTCTTTGAGTTCCTTTGCTTCCTTTGGTTGCACCATTCTAGTGGTGATAATAATACTAGGATCCACATTGATGATCTACTTCTATCTATTAATGGATTCTTATTGCTTCAAGGTTGAATCAAACTTCAAGGCTTTGATATTGTCAAATTATGACTATCTCATTGGACATTCATCATTAATTTTCTAAGGACTTTTGTGGTGGTTACACCACTTTTCTATGCCCATCTTAAATTCATTTTTCTTTTCATGTAACTTTGACTAATTACCTTCAAGTTAGTTATATTTTCTTTGTCTTGAGTTTTGAGAGTTAGGGTCACCTTGACCCTTCTTATGTTACAACTAATTTTTGACCCTAAATGTTTCTTACCTTTCTCCTGCTATAGCGGGAAACCCCCCCGATGGACTACACTAGGGTTCAACATGCAGGCAAATATAACCGTCTAAAGTCTCCTACTTTTCATTACTACCCCGACTATACCCCACATACATGCATGAAATACAAGGTAAAATGATTCGGTAAGCTTACCTTAAACTCCACATCCTGTGTCGATCCTTTTGCGCTCCTTGACTACAAGTTTCCTCCCAAGGATGACTTGCATTCATAAAAGACAAACAAGAAATTACAAACATGTATCTCATATATGAACTAGTGGGTTAGATGTCATAATAAAATGTAAATCAAACATAAAGTTTGAACACATCATATGGCGGGACAGAAAAAGTACTTCTTTATATTAATCTCACAAAGTTACTTACAAAATGAGATCGACAACTGCTCCTCGAATCTGGTTCGGGCTCCTCTTCACCAAGATCCAACTTCTTCCACGTATCTTTCTCCTCTTCAAATCTCTCTAGGGAATGGATTAGGCTTGCAATGGAGGAAAAAGGCAAGAATAAGGAATTCTAGCTAAAAACTCACATTGTGGCTGCAAATACTTGGGGCAAGGGGGGAAAGTGAAATGGGAAGAGTTTCACTGTTCTTATGCTTCTCCTTGAAATGAGATCCCAACACCTCCTTTTATATGACAAAAGGATGGTTATTCGGTTGGGTGATGGGCTATAGGTGGTGGGACAGTTGGAAAACTACCCAATAGCTGGTAATCTCAACGAATTCCTTGCAACTTTTTATTTTTTTGCAACTTTTGTGGGTATACATGGGCTGTAATGGTGCCGCTAGCGTACATACGTGAGCTGTAGTGGTGCAACAAGCGTGTCTATGTGAGAAATAGTGGTACAGGGAGTGTACATAATAAAAAATATGGTTTTTAAGAAGAGCTGCTCAGTGATGGATTGGAAAAAATAGCATGTAAAATGGACTGATGCCATGTATGCATGTATGGTGCAATTTAGGGTTATAACATCTCCAAATGTTTTTCCTTTTAATCTTGCAGATAATGGTAAGCGACTCTAACAAAGAGATGTTCAAAAACTACATTTCTATTTATATGTACATGTGTAGGCAACTTCAGTATTTTAGAACCAAGTGTTGTTGAGAATCTCAAATACCCAATTTTGTATGCAATGTATAAAAGGGGTTGATTTAATCTATCATAGTTCGAACTTTACCTTGGTAGAAGGTTGTGCATCTTGTGTACTGATCTTCATAATTTCCAGCATGTATATACTCCTTACGAGCATCAACAAAATCTCTCCATGTGGATTATGAGGAATTCAATTCATAATCATCTCCAACATGTTTCACACAATATCCAACCAATATTTTCAATGAGAAAGGGTCTATAGGAGTGCAAAAGTAATCTTCTCACTATTAAAAAAATTGTGAATTTATACCATTTCTATTTGGATGTATATGTGTAGACCATTTCAATATTTTAAAACCAAGTGCCATTTAGAATTTCAAATACCCAATTTTGCATGCAACGCATAAAAAGAGTTAGTGTAGTATAATACAATTTGAACTTTATGTTGGTGCAAAGTTATCTACCTTATATATTTTCTTCATAACATTCAACCTGTAAATAATCCAATAATCCTCCTTAAGGGAATAGATGAAACCTCTCCATATAAAATTCTATGACCTAGAACTTAAATTCATGTCCAACATATTAGAGATAATTAGTGTAACTAATTCATAACATAGAATAAAACCTTTAAAATTGTAAAAAAAATCTTCTCATTATTAAAAAAATATGTAAATAAAGAAATAACATTAAATCTCCTAACTTATAAGGACAACATTGAAGAAATCTATCATAATTTTATAACTACCCTTTCCACTTCTATTAACAAGTTCTCTTTCGAGGTGTCCTATAAAAGAATAATAGAATGACCAACCCTTGGTATGATAAAGAATGTAAAATTGATAGGAAATCCATTAGGGATGCTTCTAATGAGTCCTTAAAACACGATAAGATCAATACACACAAAGCCCTAATTAAAAGGAAAATAAAGTACTATAATAATGAAAGGCAAGAGAAACTTTCACAACTATATAAGTTGGATACTAAGAAGTTCTCGAGCCAAATTCTAAACCACAATACTAAAGAAAATAATAGGATTCCCTTAAGGGAATGTAATTCCTACCTTAAAAGTCTTTACGAGTTCCCTAATGCCATGGACACCATTCCTATTGTCCCTACAAAGGAAGAATTTTTTTCTTTAGATGACATAGAGTTCGGGGTTAAGCGGCTTGCAAATGGGAAAGCTAAGGACATTGAAGGCTATAAAGCTGAAATTTTTAAAATTGGAGGGCGACCTATCCTTATCCCTCACATACACTGAGCTCTTCAATTTAGTAGTCAAGCATGGCTTCCCTAAACCCTGGATGCAGAGCCTCATTGTTCCTATTTTTAAAAATGGGTATGAAAACATTTCCTCTAATTATAGGACCATTATGATTAGCTTGATTTTAGCCAAGCTTTATGGAATTATTTTGGAAAAGAAGATTATCCTTTGGCTAGAAAGTCACGGTAAAAGAGCTAAAGGCCAGGCTAGGTTTAGGAGATGTCATTCAACTGTGGACCATATTGTTACCTTTAGGATCACTGTAGAGGAGTTCCACAATACTAAAACCAATCTTTTTTGTTGTTTTGTTGACTTTAGAAAAGATTTTGTCATGGTTCCTAGGAAAAACCTTTGGAATAGGTTGGAAGAGATAAAAGTGCCTCTCGAGTTGAGGGCTGCTGCAATAAGGATGTATAAGAATGTTATTTCTAATTTTAAAAACACTGAGGGCTAGTCAAAAGAGATTAACTGGAATATTGGAGTCAAACAAGGTTGTCCCTTGCCCCCTACCCTTTTTGGCATATACATTGACAAGTTAGAAGATTTCTTGGAAAAAACAAGTTGTGTTGGCCCTACTCTCAATCTTATAGTCATCAATCTTTTTCTTTATGTCGATGATATTGTTCTTATGGCAAGGAGTCTCCATGATATTGAAAACCAACTAAGAATCCTCAATGATTTTTTCTCCAATATGTGTATGTTGTTAATACTGATAAGACTAAGGTCATGATTATTATATCCAATAAGATCACTTATGATACCTTCATATATGACAACAACAACTTGGAGGAAGTGACTTCATACAAATATCTTGGAATTGATATTCACCACAAGTTCAATTTCAATTATAGCATTGAGAAAATGATTATTGGCGGATGGAAATATTATTATGGGCTTGAAAACAATTGTAAATCAACTGATCTTTGGAGTTGGGATAAGAAGAAACTCCTCCTTGAGACTCTTGTTACACATGTTATTCTTTATGGATGTGAAGTTTGGGGCTGCAATATCTCTCGTGGATCCCAGAGAAAGATAGAGCAAATACAAAAGAATTTTATAACCTATAATCTCAAAATTAAAGGAAATATGCCCTATTCCATCCTCCTCTTAGAATCAAGCCTCTCCCCCATTGAGAGCATGGCTATGACTAGATACTTAATGTATAAGAACAAGTTAAACAACATGGAAAACAAGAGGCTTCCTAAAATTGCTTCAAAATTGAGTCATAACCACCATCGACTCAAGAGAGGATGGCATAAAGATGCTTGGTCTTGGCTAAACTATTGGAGAATCATGGAAGACACCATTTTGCAGAATAAAGATACTATTAAAAAAATCATCCAATCAAAATTTAAGGAGAAAATGTAGTGATTATTTACAGTTGACCAGACATCTTTGCATATTCTATTAAAAAGATAACATTTACAAATTGACAAGTATATTTTTGTTTTCCTTATTCACAGTGTTGAAATTCGTTGAATAAATTGGACATTTTGCTGGTAAAATATAGGTAATATTTATAATCTAGGTAATTGGACATTTTGGGATGAGAATCCATCCCGTTGATAAAATAGATTTTATGTTTTTCCAAGTAAAGAAAAGTACTTATTCCATTCAACATTGGAGTTGACACCGACCGAAGCTGAGCATAGCTTGAAAAAAGAAGAAGAAAAAAAGCCAAATATGTTATTTATTTTTCCCAATTGAATATTATTTAAAAAATGAACGATTAAGATATAGAGGGAGGAAAGGACTCCATTTTAAAAATAATATTAAAATGTAGAACAAGTGCTTGAGAAGAAATAAACAAATGAAAGGATACATGAAAGAGAAGGAAGATAAAAAAATGTCTTAAGAGAATAAAATATATTTTTAAAGGGAAAAAACACGAAAAATAATAACATATGTTTTTAAAGGGAAAAAACACGAGAAAAAATATATTAAGAGAATAATAATATTAAAAATATGATAAAATATATTAAGAGAATAATAACATTAAAAATATAATAAAATATGTTTTTAAAGGGAAAAAACACGGAAGAGAATAATAATATATTTTTAATGTGTTTGGTATATGTTGATAGGTATACATTTAATATATTTTCTTGTGCAATGGAAAAAATGTTGTTACTTCCGACTCATTTATTATTTGGAAAAGTGCCAGTTATATAGGGTTAATGGGATTGATGTCAGAAGAATGGAACAACTATATCATTACAAAGATTCTACTTGATATACAAGAACACAAAGGAACATACGAAGTAAACAAAGTGGAGTATATTCTTAGCCCAATCTATTTTGATGAAAAACCTATTGGTTTCTTTGATGGTGCTTCTATTAATGATCACTGTGGAGCTGGTATATACATCGAACTTAATTCTGAACATAGCATTAAAGCACTTTTTGCAAGTGGAAAAGGCAACAATATGAAGGTGGAATTATTGGGCCTCTGTGGACTTCTTTTCCTTGCATAGAAATTATCCATTTGCAGATTAATGGTGGCTGGAGACTCAAAAGTCACGATAGTCTGGATAAATGGAAGCTCAAAACTAAACCTGCTCTACCTACACAACTGGAAGGAATAGATAAAAAGGCTGAAGGAATGTTTTGAAGACATAAACTTTATGCATATCCATAGAGAGTTCAATACTATGGCAAACCATCTATCCAAAAAAGCTTTGGACATTGCCTTGGGTTGGTATCATTTTGAAGAAATCCATAATGGAACTGTTGTAAACAAAGATAGTATTAAGATCTTCTAAATGTTATATTACTATGTTAACTAGATAGCTAGAAGACGATTATAGTACTTTTTTGGTAACAAAATCGAAAGTTAAGATTTTGTGAACAGATTCAGTTAATGATGTATGAAAAAGTAGTCAGTTCAGTGAAACTACCAAACTACGTGAGAAAACTATAGATCTATAGATATATTAGTCCCTTTTTGTATATGGAAGGAACACTTGATTCTAATAGAATAACAACGGACCTGTTTTTTTTCGTTGAAAAAAACATTTAATATATTTTATAAAAAAAATAATGTTAATGTGTTAAATATAAGTTTATTGAGGTATATCAAACATATTAATATTATTAAATTGGTTGTATAATCAATCAATTCATATGATTAACAATGGTTTGATCATGGTTAATTATGTTTAACTATCTCTATTCATGGTTGGCCAAGTTTGATTATGGTTGACCATGTTTGACCATGGTTGACTACGATTGAACAAGGGTGACTATGGTTGATCATGTTTGACTATGTTTTTCTATAATTAACAATGATTGAATATGGTTGACCGTGTTAAATTATCATTGAATTTGGTTGAACATTTGACTATAGAGAATGATGGTTGACCATGGTTTAATATGGATGACCATGTTGACAATGATTGTCCATGATTGATTTTGGTTGAATATGGTTGGCCATGGTTGACTATGGTTGATAATGTTTGATTATTAGTTAGGTACCAGATATATTATATTAAGTAGAAAACAAAAAGAAAATATCAATGGAACAACAAAATGTAGAGAACCACAACACCAAAAATGATACCTTTATTGATAGAAAGCAATGTTCACTTGCCTCTTCGATGGGACACCCTCCAACAGAGAAATGCTCTATTACCATAATTCTCAAGAAAAATCTTTCTCATGCCTCCTACTCTTATTTATGCTAATTCTATCTTCTAAAGAACATTCTAGAGGAAGAACTTTCTAGAAGCAGAAGCTTTTATTAAGTCTTCTTACATTAGACTTGTTCAAATTATTAAATAGACCTTATTAACTCTTCCTTCTTTCCCTAGACCGATGAATAGACAGAGGTAGTAAACATTATGATTGGACATATCCTTGGAATGTAACTCCATGCATCCATATACATTGGATGAAAACCTTCCTTATGTTCAATGTATCTACAATTTTTTTTTTCCATAGTTCTCTGTGACTAAACCCTTTTGCTTGAGATTTATCAATTGGCTAAATTTTAAAATGAATATGGAAAAATACAAGGGGTTTTGTAGGATAGATACTTACTTGGAAGCCTCATAGGGTGAGGTTGTTATTGGATATGATGTAAATTTTGTTGTAGTATACCAAAAATCTTCAAAACTCCTCAAATACCTTCATCAAATATAAAATTAAATGAAGAAAAGTAGAGGGTTAAATGACCTTGGATTAGAGATAAATCTAGAGACAAAATCCCAAAGGGTTCACTAGCTATGAAAGATGAAATTTTAAGAGCAAGCTAGGATACATATTTTTGGTTTTTTGTATTTTATGTTTTTTTAGATTTTAAAGAAGAAAAATAAAAAGAGATTCTTTTTTTTACAACAAATATGGTTGAGGTAGTGAGACTTACCTTAGCCTTACTCTTACCTTTAGAGTGTTGGATTGCGATCACAACCATTTCTAATTTGGCTGCAGAATTTGGACTAGAAGTTGGGTTTGGAGTTGATGGAATTTCACCCTCATTCTAATCTAGAATAGTTGTATTGTTTTCTGATCTTGCCAGGAAAGCTCTGCCAGTGGCATGGTCTCCAACCATCATATAAAAAAGGATGTGAAATGATATCTCCTCCTTGTTGAAGATACCCCCGATAAGGGTTTGTCAAACTCTTGGATTCCAAACAATTGATACCACTAAATAAGTAGATGAAACAAAGTCTAAACCTCTCATTCCACGCGACTATGTAGACCTTTGATGGATTGATCCAATAGCCCTGCAAATAATACAGAAAATTCAATATCTACACTATGAAACACTCTTACACTTAGCCAAGAAGAAAGAGCATAGAATAATTAACCAATGAAATGAAATAAAAAATAAAATTTATTATTAGATGGCATACATGATCTCACAATTCAACAACAACCATTGAGATGAGGGGGATAGCCTTTTATAATTTTCCTTGTAGCGACTATTTTCTCTCTCATTAAAAAAATATTTGTTTGACATGTCATCCGCATCCCAGAGACTACATCACTTTACCAAAATAATATTTTTATCATGAAAACATTTTTTTACAATCACCACAAGGGGTTCAATTTGACTAAAAATCTCAATGGCTAGCTAAAAATGAAAATGACAACTATGAAAGGAGCTCCAATGACTAACTAACCTCCAATGCCTCATACATTTTGACCTCAGACTTCATCTTTAAATGCCAATGGATAGGGAATAAGTGGCTTATCCTTTGGGATGAGGGTCAAGTTCTTGTAATGGGGGCCTATCCAATTGATTTAGAGATGATTCTTTGACTTAACAACTTCAATATTACATGTTTGTAGCTAGATGTTATGGCGGATCACTTCAGTTGTGCCAATGCCTAAGTAAATAACGCCTAATTTAATAGAGGAGGCTGATTTAATGATTGGGATTAATTCAATTAATCAACCCAACATACCATTTTACCGTACAAGCCACATGGATGCTCAATGAATCTCCTGATGTAGTGGCTTTATTCACTTGGTGGAGATGATTGAAGAGGTCAGGGTACCTGGAATTGTCCCTTCGGTTCTAAATAATACCTTCTGGAGCAGGTCCCCTTCCCTTGGGCCAAGATCATCGCAGGATATTTTCCAAACTACGCGAGGAGTTAATTAAACCCCTTATGTTTAAGCCCCAAAAGATTTTGGGTTTCACGAGTTGGAGGTTCTTGATGCTATGTCACAAATTTTACAATCGCCAAAATGTGAAACATCAACGAAGGTTGACTCCTCCAACGTGAAGAGCACATGCCACCTGTTACCCACTAGTTTCAGCTTTTGGGACTTTGAGTGAACAACCAACAATCGTTCCTCTTCCCTTATGATTC
>JASDQU010816388.1:12427-31444 GCA_032191745.1 Picea mariana
CTAGGATCCACATTGATGATCTACTTCTATCTATTAATGGATTCTTATTGCTTCAAGGTTGATTCAAAATTCAAGGCTTTGATCTTTTCCAATTATGACCGTCTCATTGGACATTCATCATTAGTTTTCTAAGGACTTTTGTGGTGGTTACACCACTTTCCTATATCCATCTTAAATTCACTTTTCTTTTCATGTAGCTTTGACTAATTACCTTCAAGTTAGTTATATTTTCTTTGTCTTGAGTTTTAAGAGTTAGGGTCACCTTGACCCTTCTTATGTTACAACTAATTTTTGACCCTAAATGTTTCTCACCTTTCTCCAAATGTTTTTCCTTTTAATCTTGCAGATAATGGTAAGCGACTCTAACAAAGCGATGTTCAAAAACTGCATTTCTATTTAGATGTACATGTGTAGGAAACTTCAATATTTTAGAACCAAGTGTCGTTGAGAATCTCAAATACCCAATTTTGTATGCAATGTATAAAAGGGGTTGATGTACTCTAGCATAGTTCGAACTTTACCTTGGTAGAAGGTTGTCCATCTTGTGTACTGATCTTCATAATTTCCAACATGTATATACTCCTTATGAGCATCAACAAAATCTCTCCATGTGAATTATGAGGAATTCAATTCATAATCATCTCCAACATGTTTCACGCAGTATCCAACCAATATTTGACATGAGAAAGGGTCTATAGGAGTGCAAAATTAATCTTCTCACTATTGAAAAATTTGTGAATTTATACCATTTCTATTTGGATGTATTTGTGTAGACCATTCAATATTTTAAAACCAAGTGCCATTTAGAGTTTCAAATACCCAATTTTGCATGCAACACATAAAAAGAGTTACTGTAGTATAATACAGTTTGAACTTTACCTTGGCGCAAAGTTATCTACCTTATATATTTGACTTCATAATATTCAACCTATAAATAATCCAATAATCCTCCTTAAGGGAATAGATGAAACCTCTCCATATAAAATTCTATGACATAGAACTTAAAATCATGTCCAACATATTAGAGATAATTAGTGTAACTAATTCATAACATAGAATAAAACCTTTAAATTGTAAAAATAATCTTCTCATTATTAAAAAAATATGTAAATAAAGAAATAACCTTAAATATCCTAACTTATACAGACAACATTGAATAACTCTATCATAATTTTACAACTACCCTTTCCACTTCTATTAACAAGTTCTCTTTCGAGGTGTCCTATAAAAGAATAATAGAATGAACAACCCTTGGTATGATAAAGAATGTAAAATTGCTAGGAAATCCATTAGGGATGCTTCTAATGAGTCCTTAAAACTTGATAAGATCAATACATAAAAAGCCCCAATTAAAAGGAAAAAAAGGTACTATATTAATAAAAGGCAAGAGAAACTTTCAAAACTATATAAGATGGATCCTAAGAAGTTGTGGAGCCAAATTCTAAACCACAATACTAAAGAAAATAATAGGATTCCCTTAAGGGACTGTAATTCCTACCTTAAAAGTCTTTACGAGTTCCCTAATGCCATGGACACCATTCCTATTGTCCCTACAAAGGAAGAAGTTTTTTCTTTAGATGACATAGAGTTTGGGGTTAAGCAGCTTGCAAATGGGAAAGCTAAGGACATTGAAGGCTACCAAGCTGAAATTTTTAAAATTGGAGGGCGACCTATCCTTATCCCTCACATACACAAGCTCTTTAATTTAGTAGTCAAGCAGGGCTTCCCTAAACCTTGGACGCAAAGCCTCATTGTTCCTATTTTTAAAAATGGGTATGGAAACATTCCCTCTAATTATAGGACCATTATGATTAGCCTGATTTTAGCCAAGCTTTATGGAATTATTTTGGAAAAGAAGATTATCCTTTGGCTAGAAGTAATGGTAAAAGAGCTAAAGGCCAGGTCGGGTTTAAGAGATATCATTCAATTGTGGAACATATTGTTACCTTTAGGATCATTGTAGAGGAGTTCCACAATACTAAAACCAATCTTTTTTGTTGTTTTGTTGACTTTAGAAAAGCTTTTGACATGGTTCCTAGGAAAAAACTTTGGAATAGGTTGGAAGAGATAAAAGTGCCTCTCAAGTTGAGGGTTGTTGCAATAAGGATGTATGAGAACATTATTTGTAATTTTAAATACATTGAGGGCTGGTCAAAAGAGATTAACTGCAATATTGGAATCAAACAAGGTTGTCCCTTGTACCCTACCCTTTTTGGCATATACATTGACAAGTTAGAAGATTGCTTGGAAACAAAAGTTGTGTTGGCCATTCTCACAATAGTATATCATCAATCTTCTTCTTAATGCTGATGATATCATTCTTATGGAAAGGAGTCTCCATGATCTTGAAAACCAACTAAGAATCCTTAAGGATTTTTTCTCCAATATGGGTATGTTGTTAATACTGGTAAGACTAAGGTCATGATTATTAAATCCAATAATATCACTTATGATACCTTCGTATATGACAACGAAAACTTGGAGGAAGTGATTTCATACAAATATCTTGGAATTGATATTCACCACAAGCTCAATTGGAATTATAGCATTGATAAAATGATTATTGGCGGATGGATAGATTATTACGGGCTTGAAAACAATTGTAAATCAACTGATCTTTGGAGTTGGGATAAGAAGAAACTCCTCTTTGAGACTCTTGATACACATGTTATTCTTTATGGATGTGAAGTCTGGGGCTGTAGTATCTCTCGTGAATCCTGGAGAAAGATAGAGCAAATACAAAAGAGTTTTATGATCTATAATCTCAAAATTAAAGGAAATACGCCCTATCCCATCCTCCTCTTAGAATCAATTCTCTCCCCCATTGAGAGCATGGCTATGACTAGATACCTAATGTATAAGAACAAGTTAAACAACATGGAAGAAAATAGGCTTCCTAAAATTGCTTCAAAATCAAGTCATAACCACCATCGTCTCAAGCGAGGATGGCATAAAGATTCCTGGTCTTGGCTAAACTATTAGGGAATCATGGAAGACACCAATTTGCATAATAAATATACTATTAAAAAAATCCTCAAATCAAAATTTAAGGAGAAAATGTGGCGTGATAAAGAGTTAGAGGAAAAAATAAAATTAAGGTAGTATAAGGATGTAATCAACCCTAATCTATGCAAGTTTTGAACCTGTGAAGTAAAGCAATGCATACAGATTCTTAAGAAAAATATAAATTAATCAATGGCTCATACACATAGTACACAAAGATTTACGCTGGAAACCTTGACCAGAAGAAAACCAACCTTCCTTGGTGCCGCACCTTTCAACTCTTCATTGTATTAATTTCACCATTCACCATACAATATATATACAATATTTTAGGTATTCCGTAGCTACCAAAACCCTAATCCCTTAATCCATGATTAATTTAGAAAACCGGTAAAGATAGCAAAATCTTCCCCCCAAAAAACAATTTCGGGGCGTTGCCCTGAATGCTGCATGTAACCAGGGGGGGGAAAACATGCCCCCCCCCTGGGACCCCCTAGGAAAGCGCTTAGCACACATGACACAAAGGAAAGAGGAAGTTGGGATCGTCAGACGTAGTTTTCGAATCTGACGCGCCCACACACACACACATGCAAAGAATAGAACACATACCCAACAATCTAGAAGATCAAAATTATCTATCCGTTTTGCCAAGTGTAAAGAAAAAAAAATCATTGCTAAGATAAGAACAAATTCTCACAAGCTTCATAGTGACACTGGGCATGGGTCAATTCCTAAAACGCCATGGGATGAAAGGGTGTGTTACCTTTGTGACACTAAGAAGGTTGAAGATGAAAAATACTTTCTTTTAGATTGTCGAGCCTATACCCATATTAGATCTCATTTTCAAAATAGTTGTCACACTACCAACCTTCCTAACCTCTTAACTCAACAAAAGTTTGGTGATCTTGGAAAGCTTATCTTAATGCTTTTTGAGCACAGAAACAAAATTCTAAAGAATCGCAAGTAATCACTTACCCTGTTAAGGCCCGATAGACAAATTCGGTCTTATTGGACGTTAATCATCATCATCAATAAATTTAACCATCTCTCATATCTTATGAGACTCTAAATTGTTTCTTAATGATTTTTATAAAATTACTCTTATGTATGGATTTATACCAAATCCATCAAGAGCATGGATTTTGGAGGAGATACCATATCATTAAAAGAAATTCCTAAATTATTTCAATTTGTGAATAGTTACTTATGAATTTGGTAGAAGGGGTGTTTTACTTTTTAGCATTTTTGTTGGAATCCCACTATATAAATTTGGGTGAAATAGTAATTTTTTGTTGTTTAAATTGCATTTCGGAATGCATAAATAAGTTCATAGTGAAAAACCTTTAAAACAATTTGGTTATACAAACTTAATCACTAAAATATGCAAATCCAACAATTTCTCATTAAATTTTAAATAAAATTGAACATAAAATATAACAAAAATAAAAACCAAAACTTAGAATGTTTAAACTAAGTTTTTAGTTACTGTACCATTTTCAAGACATATATGCATATTCAATTAAAAAAACATTCTAAGAATTTAGAAATATATTTTATTTATATAATTAAGTTATTGGAATTTGACTAATAAATTAGTTATATAATTACATTAGAATTTGACTAATAAATTACGTATATAAGTACAATGTTGGAATTTGACTGATAAATTGGAGTTATATAATTACATTAGAATTTTACTAATAAATTACTTATATAAGTACAATGTTGGAATTTAACTGATAAATTGGACATTTTTCTTATAAAATGTAGTGATTATTTACAGTTGACCAGACATCTCTACATATTCTATTAAAAAATAACATTTACAAATTGACTAGTACATTTTTGTTTTCCTTTTTCATTTACAAATAATATATTTTTAAAGGGAAAAAACACGGAAAAGAATAACACTCCAACTAATTTAGCAAAAGTAACTAATGTTTTTTTCTCACGGATGACATGTTGTTTGATGTAAGGCGTATTTGAATATAATTTCAATTTGTAATAATTTAATGGTTTTATTGTTACGAAAAAACATCAAAGAATAACTTAGTGCTCCATTAAAGGAGTTGTATTTCCTCTTAAAAGGTCACAAGTTCAAATCCAGAGGGGGGTAGGGTATGTATACCTCCGTAGACTTTACTAGTCAAATCGTTGGGCGGAGGGGGGTCCCTTGTCCCACAAACAAGGGGGTCTCATACACCAATTTGGTGTGGCTTGGCCGTGACCTTAAAAATAAATTATTATTATTATTATTATTATTCTAAAGAAGTTTAAGTAGATGTGAGGTTGGTCAAGAGATTAAAGGAGTTGTATTCTAAAGAAGTTTAAGTAGATGTGGGGTTGGTCAAGAGAGATGATAATTAATAATGAGAGTATAATACCGAGTATATTATTGTGTTTAGTAATCTGTTTGGTATATGTTGATAGGTATATATTTAATATATTTTATAAAAAAAATATCATTAATGTATTAAATATAGGTTTATTGAGATATATCAAACATATTATATTATTAAATTAGTTGTATAATCAATCAATTCATACGATTAACAATGGTTTGATTATGGTTAATTATATTTAACTATCTCTAATCATGGTTGTTCAAGTTTAATTATGGTTGACCATGTTCGATCATGGTTGATTACGGTTGAACAAGGGTGACTATGGTTAATCATGTTTGACTATGTTTTTCTATAATTAACAATGATTGAATATGGTTGACCGTGTTTAATTATCGTTGAGTTTGGTTGAACATTTGACTATGGATAATGATGGTTGACCATGGTTTAATATGGATGATCATGTTGACAATGATTGACCATGATTGATTTTGGTTGAATATGGTTGGCCATGGTTGACTATGGTTGATAATGGTTGATTATTAGTTAGGTATCATATATATTATATTAAGCAAAAAAAAAATTACCACATAAAATATCAGTGGAACAACAAAATGTAGAGAACCACAACATAAAAACGATACCTTTATTGATAGAAAGCAATGCTCACTTGCCTCTTTGAGGGGACAATGATGCAGGAGCATCTCTCCACGTCAGCCATCCAGCCAGCCAACCACGTCAACGCGTGCATTCAAAACTAAAGAGAGGCGTAGCCCTCGTCTTCCATTTTGAATTTGAATGTAATTTAATGTTTAGGCTGTTGAGCCGTGAGGTCGTGCCTTTGCACAGACATTAGAGTAGGTAGGCCTTTAATGTTTGTAAGGCTGAGATCTAGATCCGATTTGTGGACTAGACAACCCATTAAATGCTATTGAATAGGGTAGGTAGATTTGGAGGGAAGAGCTCGAAGAGCCCCTCTTGTAAAAGATCAATTTCGATATCATTTTGGTAATAGTTTTTAGGAAGGAGAGAGAAGAGAAGGAGCCAAGACCTTGTCAAAGTCTGAGCTCAGGAACACCTTGTAAAAACAAGCATTTGCCATTTAATACAAAGAAGCAATTTTTCCTGCATGTTTTCTGTGTTATGTGGATGCTTCATTGTGTTCTTTTATGTTGTAGATGTATGCTAGGAATTTGCAGGGAGTTGTTTTGATTTCAGGCTTGAGAGGTTCTTTGTGGTTTCATGTCAGGAGGGCATGACAGAGTATTGTGGTCTCTGTATACCAGTGCATAGATGCACTTCTGAACTCTACGGAGTCAAACAAAGACGTGCCAGGAGGGCACAGTAGCTGAAATCAACAATTCAGAGGAAGACCTTTGAGGTTGCTGAACACCTCAGGAGGCAAGGCTGTGGAGAAGAACACAGTTGCAGACATAAAATCTTCTTTGAGTTCTGTAAAGCTCTGCCAGGTGGGCATTGAGCCAGTGCAAGGAGTGCACAGAGGAAGAACTTTGCTGTGAGTTCATTAGAAGCAAGAATCATCCGAGGATTTGTGATACTCTACCAGGAGGGCATTGAGTAAGTGCTAGAGTACACAGTAGGAACTCTTTGAGTTTAGAGATTGAAGAAGAGTCCATAGAAGGATATTTGCAGGGTTGCTGAACACCCTGAAAGACTCAACAATAGGTTGATTGAGTAGACAGAGTGCCAGGAGGGCATCATATTTCTCCATCTAAGGGAGAAGAGAGAAGGATTTATTCCCTTAGGAGTTTGATTTACAAAAAATCTCAGAAGGGGTAGCACTTTCATGTGTGTGAAGACTCTGCAAGGAGTGCAGAAGTCACAGAATCCTTCAAGGATTCGAGAGCAAAGCTCAAGAGGAATAGTGTTCTTGTACACACAGGAAAGACTCAATGTTATAGAGTTCGCAGAGGAATATGAACAAAGGTCAAGGCCTTTGAGCATTCGAAATTCTTCCGAATTCAGAAGAAAAGCGCCAAGGCTCAGCAGGAGCAATAGTTGCCGTCGGATCAACCGAGAAGATCTGGACTGTTGAGGGATTTCACGTCCAGGAGGCAGTACAGGAAGAGTGCACAGGAGAGATGATCTGAGTTGTCAGGTCTTGAGAAAAGAGCCCAATAGCCATTGGATCTGTCGAGAGTTGCACAAGGTTTAAAACCTCGTGCGAAAAGCAGTAGAAGAGAAAGTTCCGAGAAGGAGTTCGTATCGGGATATCGACGTTCGGGAGTTCAGGGGTCCGGAGGATGAGAGTCCGGACAATCAACATCAGAAATCACGAGAAGGTGAAATAGATCTGAGCCATCCATCTGTGGGAGGACACGTGTCATGAAATCGTCCATTTTAGAGATTCAGGCACCAGGATTCACAGAGGTGAGCATCTTGACTTCACATTTGGCGAAGTCTCGAAAGAATCTGAGCCGTTCGTTGGAAGGAGGACATGTGTCGCGAGATCCTCTCTATCAGGGATTCATACATCGGGGTTTAGAGAAGGAAGTCCTTCGACTTAGCGAGTGGCGAAGTCACGAGAGAATCACAACCATCCATTTGAGGAGGATAGGTGGCAGCAATCACAGATTCGGTGAAGTGCCGAAGAGATCCAGGATTCGGGTCTCGCGAACTCGGAAGTTCACAGGGTGAGAGCCCAAAGGTTGGGTGCTCCAAGTTGCGAAGTCGCAAAATTGCGAGGAGCGAGGATAGCCGCTGGATCTAGAGAACGAGAGGACCGTTGGATCAGAAACCCCATCGCGTTTCATGCATTCAGAGGATTGGGGGTTGAGAGGACCTCGTCTCGACTGCAGAAGTTGCGAAGTGCCGAGAGCCGAGGCTTGTGTGGACACATGGCAAAACCACAAGGTGGGGCCCACGTGATAGACATGCAGACACGCGTCGCCTGGGAAAAGGAGTTAACACTCCATTGACTTCTCGCGTCTCAGGGATTCGCAAGATGAGAGCACGGGAGCTCGACATTGAAACTCACGAAGGTGCGAGTAGCGAGAGGTGCTAGTAGTTAAGCCTAACTGGTGGTCATGCGCGGAGGCACTGACAGAAAGGAGCCATAACCGTTTCATGATTTCGAGTCTCACGGGATTGGAAAGGAGGAGTCGGGAGCTTCGACTTGTGAACTCACGAGATCGTGAGTTGTGACAAGCGTTGATGAAATTGGCCCTTGGTCATAGCGCTGTGGTCGCTTGGGGAGATAGGAGTTCACGCCTAGTGTTGTTTTCATAAGGGAGCTTCCCAAAGGACCTGTGGATCGATTTGAAGAAGATTCCAACAGGGAATCGAAAGAGCCGCTTCGGCTCAGGGAAGTGAATGAACGATCCTTAAGACCGGGAGGTCACGCAGAGACTCTGTCGAGGCAGAGGTGGCATCTGCGTCAGACAACCTCCAACATAGCAGTGCTCTATTACAATAATTCTCAAGAAACAACTTTCTCATGCCTTCTACTCTTATTTATGCTATTTCCATCTTCTAAAGAACATTCTAGAGGAATATCTTTCTAGAAACAAAATATTTTATTAAGTCTTCTTACATTAGACTTGTTCACATTATTAAATTGGCCTTATTAACTCTTTCTTCTTTCCCTAGACCAATGAATAGACAGAGGTAGTAAATATGATGATTGGACATATCCTTAGAATGTAACTCCATGCATCCATATACATTGGATGAAAACCTTCCTTATGTTCAATGTGGCTACAATTGTTTTTTTCCATAGTTCTATTGGCCATAACCTTATTCAGGGATGCCTATGTTTTTAAGTAATAACCTGAATTGATGTAGCTCTACTAGTTATATATGCACGAGAAGTGTCCTCTGATTCTTTGAATGATGGAGATAAAGAAACTAAATTTGTTGAACATATCCAACACATCCAACACATCCAACAACAAGGTAATGATATTTTCTATAAATAAAATGCCAAGAACAAGTAACATAATCATCATCATGCTCCACACAAATCTTATGTTAGTGATAAATCATGGTTACACTTACATAAAGAATAACTCCCTGATCCCATAGTAATTTTATGCCACTCGTATATAAATCTTATACTACCACCAAGGTTATGGGCAAGAATACTTTTGAATTTGTCTTCCACCATTCCTCAACATATACCATTTATATAATGTGAAGCTACTTTGTTCATACTTTCTACCTATGTTGGATACCTTAAAGGTAGAAGATCACTTGGACACTAAAGAACTCAACTCTATCTATAGTGAAATGCTACATTGGATTGGATAATGGACACCAAGATGAAGAACACCAACCAGTAGGACATGCAACTTTATTTCATTATCAAAGCATGGCATCTTCTTCACCAGTGCAAGTGGTTTACTAGGAACTAGAGCCAATAAAATTTCTCTCATCTCAGTATAGTAATTCGTTGACATAAGTGAATGAACTTGTCAATTTCACATGATTACCCAATAAAAGGGACCAATCAGAAATTTCTCCATTGAAATGTAAATCCCTTTGATTGTGGCTCGACTACCATAATCCAAGTTTAAATAATTAAAAATGAAATGCAACTAATAATTCAATGCAAGAGTATTTTTTTTAAAACAAATATACCAAGTATTACCCATATAATAATTGTAATATTGTAAATCATCTATAGAATTTATTTTGCAATAGAATAAGAAAATAATTTTATAATATACAAATAAGGGGGGCCTCCATCATAAAAAAATGGGACAACATGAAGGACCACAATAATTAACATGTCAATAAACTATTGTTACAATTATTGGTAACTCGAAGTCATTCAATTGGGATAATATGTACAAATTAAACACAATACAATATTCCAAAATATACTTGTAATATTCAATTTTGGAGACCATCACTCATCACTCGAACTACATTCATTCTTTAGTTGCTTCAATGCCTCATTTCTTCATCACATGCATGTAATATTGTACTTTGGTTATTCTGCCTTTTCATGTTCCATCTAAAAACATAGAAATAAACTGTAATGAGTATATTTACATTTATAGTATAATATACATGATTAAGTAAATCTAAAAGCATACCGTAGCAATGAGTGACTCGTAAACAATCCACATTCTTCTAAAGTCATTCCTCATTTTGTCTCTCAACACATATTCAATTGGCTCCACTCCATACATTGTTTCCCACGAGTTTCATATGCCATGAAAAAGAGTATATATAATTAAAGGTTTTTTTTATGTTCCATTAATTATAAAACAAGAGAAGTAAAATGACATAGCTACTTACAATTTTTTCAAATAACCATTGATACTCCAACATATACTCACAACCCATACTTAATCCAATGTCAATCAAATGTTTGGATGACTCTTCTTTGTACAATATCACCTATTAGAAAACATCCATTAATTATTGTTAATTAATTAAAATATAAACATAACAACAAATATGAAATGTTAATTAGGGAAAGGAAAGTACTTGCAAAATTTGCAATCAACCCTTTTCTGCAACATCAAACAATTAATTAATATTTCATGTGATAATTGAACTCTCTAATTACACATAAAAAATAAATGATTACATATGTTTGATGCACATTGTTGTTGGGATGACTCACAACAAAAATACTACTTTGGTATTTTTTGGACAATTATATACATATTATAGAAAAACATGTTTAGTAATAATACTTTTTAAATTATTTTTTTTGTTATTTTATTATTATTTTTCTAGTCTCACAAGTTTCATTGGTTATTGTTTTAGAAACACTTGTTTTGGTTTAAATACAATTTGATTCTTAGATTCATTAAAATGATTTTTGTACTATATGAGAAAATAATTTCTATATGTTCTTTCCACTACATCCCTCGTATTTTTATAAACGTTTTATGCTCTTATTAACTTCCACTAATTCTCTAGTTTAAATGAGGAATGGTTCATCATAATATATGTACGTCATCGCTCTATAATGTATGCCATGAAATAAAAAAACATTTCAAAAAAATGGAAACACTAAGTAGTGTGCTCCCTTGTAAATAATGCATAGGTTCATATTTATTGTATATTGTGCACTGCAAAACTTGAATGCATCACACACACACACACACACATGACAAGTTTTTGGGATAAAATGCAATGAGCGGTACCAATCAAATAGATACCCATAACCCCAAATACAAATACCCAATTCCCCCCCCCCAAAATCTTATTGTCGAAAGGTAGAGAGACTAAACCCCTATTGCTAGGGTTTGCATTGATATTAAACAAAAGGAAAGAAACAAGAAAGCTAGGGTTTGTAGCACTAAAGGTGAATATGAAACCCCTCTATTCTCTTGAAAATGTATTGTAAATATTTATATAAATAAATAAATAAAATTTGAGAAAATTTTAATCAATTAAGAGAATATTTGAGATGAAGATAATGAAGTTAGATATTTGAAATTTATCCTCTATTGATTTGAATATGACCCACAATAGTCCCTTACAAATTTATATTTTCAAAAAAATCTACCCACTCCAATCTCTTATCTTGTAAATATCTCTTTCACATGTATCCCTTCCAACATTTGGCAAAACAATGGAATATGGATTAGGGTTTTGTTTTAAGTCACTTTTACAAAATGAAATTTCTTCTCATTTTTTCGCATGATGTTTTAGAACATTGACGATAGGGAAAATTTTAAGGTTCCATACTTATCTTAAGTGTAGAAACCTTGACAAATCTTACTAATTCTTAAAATTCTAACCATAAGATGTTTAGTGCCATTTTTGTAAAAGTGTTCAAATTTCTAAGGATTTTATATAGTTTCTAGAAAATTTTGATGATTTTAAATTAAAATTATTTTATCCTATAGAATTTGGTGAATTATTTTAGAGAAAATGAAGATTGGTGCATCTTTTTTAGGAAATAAACATAGATAATTAGGCCATGGGTGACATTTAGATCCTGAAATTTTCCATGATTGATGATAAACACACGCTCTATTTAAAAAAACAAACAAACATGTTTCATCTTATGGTACACTAATTAAAATTAAGCGCACAGGTGCACTATATTGACCTAAATGCACTAATGTAACAACTTAGAGTGAAAAATAAGTGCAAACCTCTGCAATTAGATATTTGTGCTTTGTGGAGGTTTTAACATAGTTTATTTTTGGTGTGCATCAAAATAAAACACTCTAGTGCATGGATTACAAATATATGCACCGGTGTGCCAATATAAATTAGACACACCATTTACTTAAAAAGGCCTTCAAATGCCAAGTTGAAGTTAGAATTTTACATGCTTCCCAAAATTTCTTTTAAGAATGAAAATAAATAAATTACAATACTCCATAGAATACATAGTGCTTACTATAATTTAAATATCATGGGATCATATATTGTTCCTTTGTTATAGTATTGTCCCTCTTAATATCTATTGTGAGAGAATTATATCAATGCATGATTAAATTAAACTCATGGAATACAATTTTTTAATCAAGTAACATATGCATATTATCATTTGAAATATGTATATCACATGAGTTATAAATATATCATTTGAAATATGTATACCATATAAGTGGGAATTGTATCGTTTGAAATTATACAAATGATACTTAAAGTCACACCATCTACTTAAAAAATCCCTTCAAAAGTTTGTTTAATTGTTAAAATGTTACATGATTCTATTTTTTTTTTTAAGAATGTGGACACATATTTATCATGATTTTGGTTCAAATGTAGGGGAAATGAAGTGATAATTTATAATGTAAACTTTTTCTTATCTCTCACTCCATATCATTCAAATTTCATCAAGTTCTTCCTTGTAGTTCACAATAAGTTTATATTTTATTTATATTTTGATTATTGGATTGAATTTATGATACCATTGCACATGCTTTTTAATAATTGTGCATTGAATTTTGTAAGATCCTAATTCAAAATCAAGTTCGGTTTTGTAGAATATTCCACCAATAAAAAAAATCCACAAGATCTTATCTAGAGAAAGATACCATATACATATGGTAGATGAAAGTGGAGAGCCACTTTACCTCGACAACTGTAACATGCCATATTTTGAAAACAATCTTGGGCCAATGGTACTTCACCATGAACACAATCTCTTTTACGCCACCCCAATAGTATGCAGATGTTCAAAATGTAAGGGGTTGAAGGTGAACCCATGACATATCATTATCCCATTATATTAATGATAAATGACCCAAAATTTATGGCTTGATAGCTCCCATTGTGGTTAAGGATCCAATAGGTGATATAGAAAATACATGTACGAACACTTCAATATGCTCCATTTTTTAAAATATGGAAGCTAGATCAATCATGTTTCTTCGAAATTGAAAAACCTATCTCCTTTTATTGAGTCAACTAAGTGTTCTAGTAAGCCAAAATATGATATCAATACTACCTAAAACATATCTTCTAGGAGATCTAAAATTTGTATGAGCTGAGAGAAAAAAATGATCTAGGCAGATATCGATGACCAACCACCTATTCCACTGGATTGAAATACAATTTTCCACCTTGGCATTTTTCTACAGTTTTTCGGGTCCCAAACTTCCGTGGCCATTTTGAGGCCCTAAACGATGTATTTTAGATGTTTGGGGGCCAGGCGATATCTATAGGCTATAGCTTGGGCCCGGTCAAAATGTGTTCTTCTCAACTAGAAATTTCCAATGAGATATCGTGCACCCAAAATGGAGATCGTAAGAAAAAGTTACGCCCTTGGGAAGTTGATGTATCAACTACCCCCATGGGGGCCGATAAAAATTTTGGATTTTCATCTTCCAGGGTTAGGGTTTTGGATTTTATTTATGTTAAAAAGGCCTCTGGAGCCTCATTGTAAACATAATCTTCTGGCGAATGAGTGTAGCCATCACATATCTTCTCAGAGATAAGCTGCCACCATTATAGCGAGTTATTCACTTTGTATTTTTACAATTTTTGTACATTTCTCTCATTAATTGAAATTTTGTATTATCGTATCTCTCTATTTCTTGCAATATTTATGTTTATTTCATTGTTATATCTCTGCCTTCATTTCATTCTCAAAATAATCTGGATCAAAAAATGTCCAAGTACACACCATTGTTGGTTCAATTGATGGAGAGTAGCAATGAATAATCTCTTCTCATCCATATCCAAAGTAAATACTAGATTTTACAACTATGATTTGTATGGTGCTTGGCAATCTTGCCTACCTATGCATGATGTTGGGACCAAATTGTCTGTTTGTGGTAATAATTACATGATTAGAAGGTCAAGTCTAAAATAGATGCTAAAAATATTGGGTTGTTTATCCTTTTACATGTGTTCATTCATCCCAAATAATAAATTATAACACTAATGACATTTTGTGGTCCTCTTTATAATTTTATTACTTGAATATTGTTAAATAAAAACATTGCATTTCCATGTATGGTATGTGCATGAATAATTATGATTTTGGAAACTTTATTAGTAAGAACATGTTATATATTAATTGTTATCAACATACTCGTGGAAACATTGTAGGTTTCATAAATATCTATAGGTTCTCATTGTTCAATGCAAATTGTTTGTTTGAGGAACACTCTAATGATAGAGAGTTCTTTATGGAAACAAAGACATTCAAATTTGTTGTAGTGCATGTAATACTTAGTTTGTATCCCTGTGACAAATTTTTAATAAACTATAGCTTCCATATTGATGCAAGTGGATATCGGTGGCCACCCACCTATCCCACTGGCTTGAAAAATAGTTTTCCACCTTGGCATTTTTCACTAGTTTTCGAGTCCCGAACTTCCAGGGTTGTTTTGAGGCCCTAAACAACGTTTTTAGGGCTCGCCACAATCAAATTATTAAGATAATTAGATTCTGATGATAACATGTGTAGTCCTCAGATAGACCTTTCCAATGAGCTATCATGCATCCCAAACGAAGATCGTATGCCAAAGTTATGCCCCTAGGAAGTTGATACACCAAACTACCCAAAACGGGGTCCACAAAACTATTGGCTTTTCATGTTCCGAGGTTAGGGTTTTGGATTTTATTTATGTTAAAAAGGCCTTTAGAGATTCATTTTAATCCATATTCTTGTGAATGTGAGTATCCGTCACATCTCCTCTCAGAGATAAGCTGCCACATGTTGGCCCTTGGTTATGGAAGGAAGCGAAGATCAAGGAAGAAAAGGGAGAAAGCGAACTTTGTGGAAGACACAGTGACTGATACTGGGTCAAAGTGAGAAAAAGGGCAGAAAATATGGAGCGAAGCTCGAGAAATCAAGCCGTTGGAAGAGGAGATTGAGAATGACAATTCGGCAAGGAAGAAGGATCATGGACAACTCAACAAGTGGAAAAAACCACCGTTGGATGCTTTGGAGCACCACGCGAGAAGGAAGGAAAGACAGGCTGGCGAAGCCCTAAAAACACGGGTCAAGCTGGCCTAGGGTTTTATACACCTAGGGTTTTGGTATCTAGGGTTTTGGACACCTAGGTTTTGGCCTAAGGTTGTTGGTGAGCTATTATAATGTATAAATAGAGGTCTAAAGGGCCTATGTTGGGTTGGTACGATAATTTTGTTATCGTTGTTGTTGGTATCAAGTAGGTTGAGAGAGTAGTATTATGTGAGAGAGAAGTGTTGAGTATGAGAGCTTTCTAGATTGTAATATCTTCAGCTGGGTGCGAAGATCAACCCTGCAGCTGGGTGCGTAGGGAGGGGAGAGAAAAAAAGGAGAAGAGAGAAGATCTACTAGCTAAGAGCGCTGATAAGAACTGCATGCTTTACCTCAATATATTATAGCACAGTTCTGTGGACGTAGCCCTAGAGAGAGGGTGAACCAGGTATATTTTTTGTTGGGTGTGATTGGTCTTTTGTATCTATCATTTATATACTGTTATTGCATTACTATGGTAGATCTGATAGATGCATGGAATAGATCAAAGCTGATAAGTGATATATGAATGATGTGTTGTTCTTTTGTTAGATTCACTTGATATTCCCTTTGGTTGTAGACATCTCTGTCCTAAAACCCCCTCATAACTTCTTCGGGTGAGACTGCATCTTCTTCGTAGGTGTTGTCGAAAGGGCCAGTAGTTAGGGCTTGTTGGTGTGCTCCTGGAGCTGAACCCTAGGTCTGCCCCTGTGCCAACAAATGGTTCCGTTGTCGGGACATGAATCCTCTTGAGGGAATGTCAAGGTGGTTTCCATAGAAGACTGAGATTCAAAAGTGGATAGAAGATCAAGAAAAGGACTTCAATAAATCCCAGAACAAGAACCCTAATCTTAGCTCAGAAGATTGGCTGGAGAAATATATCTTTACTGATATAAAATAAATATTCTTTAGAGGAATCCATCAGGAGATATATGAGTGGCTAGCTAGATTAACAGATACCCAGTTTGAGATCCGATCTAGACCTCCTGTGGTTTGGACGTCGGAGTTGATCAAGAAGGTTAAGAGAGTTGATAAAACTGTATCATGAGAAATAGATCACTGGTTCGATAGCACCATTGGAGGGTACATCATAGAGTTTGTTGTTGACAGAGTAGAGTCATATAGCCAAGATGAGAGATATTTCTTTAAGGGACCTAGAGGAATTTTTTTTCAATTCCTGAAGTTGAGACTCAAGATGCTACTGCATGAGAAGAACATATTGAAGATACAATAGAGTGGTTGAATCCGAAAAGGATAGTGTTCAAGAATTCGGATAGCGACAATGACACAGAAGCTGGACATACATGCAGTGGGAGAGTGTTCATAGAATTCCACCTTGTGAACCTATTTAAGTAGAACTACGAGGAGGAGGGTTTCTACAGTGGAGAAGAAGTAGATCTGACGGATGAAGAACATTCAGAACCAACCAGGATAGAGGAAGGGAAAGATGAAGAGCTTCACTGAGGAGAACCTGAAACCTCAGAAACTACACAGACCGTCGAAGTAAGTACTGTTATCCCTCCTATTGATTTAGTAGTATTAAGAAACCAGAGTAATCCCAGTCACCAGAGCGTCTAGAGCACTGTCAATAGCAGTCCACCACATATTCAGTCAGGAACCCTAGGAAGATCTATGGAAGATGAGATGAGGCTTACTATATTTAGGGGAGACAGATCTAAATATCTTGACCCGCACTGGTTCCTATGTGAAGCCGTATGGAATATTAAAAATGTCACTAACGAAGCTGTCAAAAGAACCCAGTTTAGTACCACTCTAAGGGATCACGCACTGAGCTGGTACATAAAGCTTGTCCAAGGACTTACATAGCCTAAGCCACTGAATCAGATAAAGAACGCGCTGATTGCAAAATTCAAGAAACCCAAGTCGGAGTCATAATGTATCACAAAGATGAAAGAGATCAAGCAGAAGGTGGCTGAACTTGTTTGGGAATTCGATCAGAGATTCAAAACCTTAACAGGTCGATTGACTTTTCAGATCCCAGATGAACAGAACAAAGAATGGTTCATTGCTTCCCTCTTACCACACATCAGAGTCCCTCTGATGCAACAGAAGATTGCTTCGCAGGCGGAGGCACTTGAGATCGCCATGAAGCTAGAATCAACCCCTATGGGAGAATCCATCTTAGGTATGAGTAAGATCTTGAGTCAACTAACTAGTTTGTCTCTGGAGGTCGAAGATATGAAAAAAGACAAGGGAAAATATAAAAGAGAAGACATTTGGTGTGTCAGATGAAAATTAGAAGGCCATGAAAAGGAACAATTCCCTCTATTCAATGAATACTTGGCTTCTGGAGCTCCGAGCCCCTTGAAGAAAGTCACCTTACCTTGGTGTGAGGTATGCAGAAATAGACATCATACTGGTGAGTGATATTATATGAAAAAGTATGTTCAGACACCTACAAATTTGTACTGTACATTCTGTAAGTCCATAGGAAATGATGATAGGGATTGTAGGGCTTACGATCTCATGCATGAAAGGTCAAGAGACATATATAATATTCAAGGTGAAGTACAACAAGAAAGAAACACTACGTATTATAACTCTCTTGGGAGAGGAAACTTCAATCCTCACGGTGGATTCAGAGGAAAAGGATGAGGAGGAGGAATGAGTCGAGGTCGAGGACAGATCATCTGTTATAACTACGCACAACCTAGACATATTGCAAGGGATTGTCAGAACCCTTGTACCACTTGTAGAGACTGCAGTTCATTTAACCATGTTATAGAATATTTTCTTGTGATGCTATCTAAGATTTAAGAAAGACGAGGACCTCAACAGAACCCACAAGTGAAACTGATATATGCTGAGCCTCGTGGAGAAGACCCTAGAGTCATTTTTATAACCAGAGGAGGCACTGTTATAGGAGAAGAAAGAATGACCCAAGGTAAGACTACAAAAGATTCAGGAATCAGGAAAGCTGCAGAGAAGACCCAAACTTTTGATCCAAAGAAAGAAAGACAAATATTTGAGGAAGCAAGAAAAGAGTTCATAGGAGACCAAGGCTCTTCATCAAATACAAGACTAGAAGTAAGAGAGTATGGAATGCCTCACACATTTGATTAGTTTGCTTCACCAGGAGAAGGAAAATAGGTAAGCAAGCTCATGGAATTTCTACATACTTGTATTAAGTTGATTCAGGATGAAAGAGTTGTACACATGTTACAAAATTTAATTAGACAATATGAGCTAGGAAAGATAGATCCCTTACTAAATAGGGCAGTACACCAAATTGGTAAGAAGAGAAGGACAAATAAG
>JASDQU010816388.1:31544-41728 GCA_032191745.1 Picea mariana
TTTTTTTTTCACCATTTGGAGTTCTGTTAGGACATATTGTATGTAAGAAAGGATTGCTGGCAGATCCATCCAAGATCACCATTATAGTTAATCTACCCCCTCCTACAATAGTCAAACAAATGCGCACTATGCTGGGACACACAGGCTACTACAGGAAGTTCATTAAAGGATATGCTCAGATCATAGCACCCATGGAGAAGTTATTGAAGAAGGATTGTCAGTTTAGTTGGATTGAAGAATGCCAACAAAGCTTCGACACACTGAAATAGAAAATGGTTACTACGCCCATTCTGGTCTTTCCAGATTGGACCAAGGAGTTTCATGTGCATGTCGATGCGTCTTCCATTGCTTTAGGAGCTATGTTAGCACAGTCAGGAGAAGGAGATATTGACTACCCTCTAGATTTTTCTAGCAGGAAGCTATCAACTGCTGATATTAACTACACCACCACTGAGCGAGAAGGGTTAGCCATGGTGTATGCACTGCAGAAATTTCACCACTACTTGTTGGGAGGACACTTTAAAATGTTTACTGATCACTCCGTGCTAAAATATCTAGTCAACAAGCCAGTGTTGGGGGGAATAATATGCATATGGCTTCTTTTATTTCAAGAGTATGCTTTTGAGATCATAGTAAATCCATAGAGAATGAACAAGGGTCCTGACCACTTATCAAGGTTGGAACATGGAGAAGAGCCCACTAATTTGGAAGATACACTTCCATATGCACAACTACTAGCCATTAGAAAGATCGATGACCACTTCACAGAAATAGTCTAGTTCTTGTCAAGAGGAATGGCACCTAGTAAGTATACAATTCCACAGAAGAAACAACTAGTAGTGCATGCTGCAGACTTATCACTTATAGCTGGACATCTATACAAGATGGGACCGGATGAGATATTGTGAAGGTGTGTTATGGAGGCAGAATGACTGCTGATCCTTGAAAAAGCTCAAGAAGGCATCGCAGGAGGACATTATGTAGGGAAAGAAACTATGCAAAAGGTTCTTAGAGTTGGCCTTTGGTGGCCTACCTTACACAGAGATGCTAAAAACTATTCCATAGCCTGCGATGTATGTTAGAGGGTTGGGAAACCATCCAGAAGAGATGAAATTCCATTAGCACCACAACTGACCCTACAATCATTCGAGAAATGGGCCATTGACTTCCTTGGACCTATAAACCCACCAAGAAAGCACACAGGAGAAAGGTACATAATTACCGCAACAAAGTACTTGAACAGATGGGCCGAAGCTAGAGAAGTTAAGGACTGTAGTGCAACTACAGCTGCACGCTTCATATTTGATGACATCATAACCATGTTTAGATGCCCAAATATCCTTATGAGCCATCAAGGTACACATTTCATCAATAAGATGGTTAAAGCCATGACTGAAGAATTTACAGTCCACCATTAGAAGAGTACACTGTACCATCCACAAGAAAATGGGACAGTTGAAGCATTCAACAAGATTTTGGAAACAACATTAACCATGATTTGCAGTGTGAACAGGGATTATTGGGATTTAAGAGCACCAATAGTATTACGGGCCTATAGAACCACTTGCAAGAAGCTGAAAATGCAGACCCCTTTTAAGTTGGTATATGGTCTTGAAGTTGTTGTTCCAATGGAATATTTGGTACCAAGCCTAAGAATTGTTTCCTTTACAGATATGGATGACACTGGAGCTGTTCAAGAGAGGCTTGTGCAGTTGGTTGAACTTGAGGAAGATAGATTCATTGCAGGATTCCATCAGCAGGTTCAAAAGGAAAGAAAGAAGGCCTACCATGACAGGCACACTAAGAAGAAGGCATTCAAACAAGGTGATCTAGTACTGGTCTATGACAACAAGTTCATAAAACATTCGGGAAAGTTCAGGACACATTGGCGAGGGCCATATGAGATAGCTTATGTCATAGAAGGAGGAGATACACAACTAAGATGTTAAAGGGAGAATGGAAGGAAGGATTAGTGAATGGGAGTCGGCTGAAGTTGTACTATGAAAACTAGATGCCTCACAGCTCTCAGTAAAAGAATGAAGAAAAGGGTCTAGGTACTAGGTGCAGTTGAAACTAGGTACCAGACATAGAAAATACAGTCTGCACAAGAAATAAGAGGAAGCATAAAGAAGAAAGAAAAGGCTGCATTGCACAGTCTGAAGTCAAAGTACAATAGAAAAGTCAGATCTGAAGTGCCTCGAGATGAGTCATAGGTGAGTGTTGGGGGCTTGTTGGACCTTGGTTATGGAATGAAGCGAAGATCAAGGAAGAAAAGGGAGAAATCAAACTTCGCGGAAGACACAGTGACTGATATTGGGTCGAAGTGAGAAAAAGAGTAGAAAAAATGGAGTGAAGCCCAAGAAAGAAATCCATTGGAAGAGGAGATCGAGAATGAAAAGTTGGCAAGGAAGAAGGATCGTGGACAACTCAACAAGTGGAAAAATCCACCGTTGGATTCTTTTGGAGCATCGCGCGAGAAAGAAGGAAAGACATGTTGGCGAATCCCTGAAAACACGGGTCAAGATGACCTAGGGTTTTAGACACCTAGGGTTTTGGACACCTAGGTTTCGGCCTAAGGTTGTCGGTGAGATATTGTAATGTATAAATAGAGGTCTAAAGGGCATAGGTTGGGTTGGTACGATAATGTTGTTATTTTTGTTGTTGGTATCAAGTAGGTTGAGCGAGTAATATTGTGTGAGGGAGAATTGCTGAGTACGAGAGCCTTCTGGATTGTAAGATCTTCAGTTGGGCATGAATATCAACCCTGTAGCTGGGTGCACAGGGAGGGGAGAGAAACAAAGGAGAAGAGAGAAGATCTTCTAGCTAAGAGCACATATAAGAACTGTATGCTTAACCTCAATATAATATAGCAAAGTTATGTGGACGTAGCCCTAGAGAGAGGGTGAACCACGTATATTTTGTGTTGGTTGTGATTGGTCTTTTGTATCTGTCATTTATATACTGTTATTGCATTACTGTGGTAGATTTGATAGATGCATGGAATATATCAAAGATGATAAGTGATATATGAATGTTGTGTTGTTATTGTGTTAGATCCACTTGATATTCCCTTTGGTTGTAGACATCTCTGTAATGAAACTCCCTCATAAATGCTTTGGGTGAGACTGCATCTACTTCGTAGGTGTTGCCGAAAGGGCCAGTATTTAGGGCTTGTTGGTGTGCTCTTGGAGCTGAACCCTAGGTCTGCCCCTGTGCCAAAACCACAATTCTAGTGAGTTTTTTACTCTGTATTTTTGTAGTTCTATACATTTCACTCATTAATAGAAATTGTGTATTATTGTATATATGTGCCTCTTGTTATATTTCCGATACATCTATGTTATATTATTTTTGCTCTTTCAATATCTCTGTATATTTCTGTGTTATATCTCCGCTCTCATTTCATGTCAAAAATAATCTGGATTAGTGGTATTAAAGCATATTGCTCTTGATCGTTTTTCAGTGCATGTCCCTGATGAGGTCCGAGTATAGCAAGTTGGGTCTCGAGCTTGTCTCTCTTGAGGAAAATTTCTCTCACATGCCCAAGAAACCATCCATGGTGGAAGAAAATAAAAAAAACAGAGAAAAATATTATATCAATCTGTTGCTTGAGCAAGCTCTCACGCGACGAAGGGACGGAATGATGGAGAATTTTTCCCACATCCTTCAATGCCCACTAATAACAACATGCGCGTCTTCATCAAGAGGCCACTTTGGAGTCACCTCACCTTTCAAGGTATGTTTTCCCTCGACCAAGTTTTGAGGAAACATTGGTCAGGTTTGACCAATTTTGGACTTCGACAGGCTAGTCAAAGATGGAGCACCTAGATGTAGCTGAGATCACAGATCTCACCGATTTTGCGGGCTATGTGGACCCAATAAGGGGTCCTTTAGGGTTTTTGTAATGGGTTATGGGATGTCGGCCCATGGGGTGTTACCCATTATTAGGCCTTTTTGTAAGGGATTGTAAAAGTATAAATAAGTAAGAATGTATGATATAAGAGAGGCTTTTTGGGGGTAGTGAAGTCTTCGTAGCTAAGTGAAAGTAGTTTTGAGTTTCTTTGTGCAACAAAATGTATATGTGTTAAGGCTTTGCTCTCGCTAGAGAAGTTGGATCTGTGCCTTGACCTAGTTTTGGAAGGAGGATCTGGTGCTTAGTGCGTAGATATTCTGTCTGGTGCGAAGCTTGGCTTTGTGTCTTGGTGCACAGGAGCAACTGAATGTAAGAGATTGAATAATAATAAAGAAGATGAAGAAATTGGTGGACGTAGCCCCACACTGTGGTGAACCACGTATATCTTGTGTCTTTGGTTGGCTTTGTGCTGTATTTTTTATGTTATGAATATGCTTAGTGCTTTGATTGTTATGTATGATAGATAAATCTGTTGATTCTTAGTTCTTATTTGTGTTAAAGAGGAATAATTTTTCTATGTGATAAGTGGTTTAAGTGATTAACCTTTGTTGTTACTACGCCGATCTCTATTAGGGTATGTTATGCGATGTTATTAAAGTTTGGAAACTAATGCATATTTCCTTTTAAGTGTCAGTAGAATACTCTGCGAAGTGTTATTATCATAGAGGTATGTCCCAACTTGGTTACAAACACCTGCGTCCTGTAACCCCCCCTGCTTCTACCTCAGGTGAGACTTCGCTTGCTTCATAGGTGTTGCTGAAAGGGTCGATAGTTAGGGTTTTGTTGGTGCGTTGTTGAAGAGTTGAACCCTAGGTCTGCCCCTGTTCCAACAAATGGTTCCGTTGCCAAGACCTGAAACTGTGATTGCTAGGAACTGAAGTAAAGAAAAGAGAATCTCTATGCGTAGATCTGCTGCTGAAGTGCGAAGTACTCTACTTGACTTGCAAAGATCTGTGTTAAGAAATAAATCTGATTTGAAGAAAAGAGGTAAGATCCGAAGAAAGGTAAAGCTTTGTGTTTTGGTAAGAGTAAGATAAGTGAAATTTTTTGTTTTGAAAGCATGAATTTAAGTATGTTTAATAGATTTTGTCCTAGTCTGAAAGCTAGGGCACATTTGGAAGAAAGAGTTGATCTAAGTAAAGATAATAGAAATGAAGAAATATATGTTATTCCTATGCATAGAAAGAGTTTTTGGACTAATAAGTGGATGCAGGAACCTAGAAAGAATTTTTGCAGATTGCAGGTCCAACACTGTGATCCTAGTGCACAGTATAGAAGAGGTTGGGGAACATACAAGAGAAAAAGAGGATTAACTTTGTGTTATAACTGCATAAGACTGAGACATGTTGCTAAGGAATGCCCTGGTACATGTTCTATTTGTCTTTGTTGTAAATTGTTGGGCATGAGGTTGAGGATTGTCCAAAGATGATTGCTAAAGTTGAAAGAATGAATATGAGACAAGAGATCTATGAAGGAAGTCAATAAACTAAGAGCATGTTAGAGAAACATAAAGATAAATAATTAGAGAAAGATCAAACTATGTTATTACAGTTGAAGGAAACGATGGATGATCACAAAGATGTCAATTTACCATAGATATTGAAAGTAAAACAACACATAAGTGCAAGAATAGAAGACTTTGACATAGATTGCGTCTTGGATGAAGAAACAAAAGTGAATATTATGAAAACATACACTTGGGAAATTTCGGGAAAGCCTACTGTGATACCTTCATTAGGAAGGATAGGCTTATTTAAGGGTAAGATGATAACTTTATGTGGAAGAGTTACTAATATACCTTTTATTATCCATGGAACATCGACTGAAGAGGAATTTGAAGTCATTAAGTTTGTTTAGGACAACGCCCCTTTTCCACTTTTGCTAGGTAAAACTTGGATTGAGAAGGAAAAGATCAGAAGGAAAACATAGGAGGAAGCTACAAAAAATAAAAAAGAAAGAACTAAGGGATTTCATGGCTAGAAAAATAGACCGACTAATAGAAAAATGAGAGGATAAGTGGAAGCAACATAAGGCAAGAGAATTAGCTGTCAAGGTTGAAAGAATGCAATAAGGTTTGAAAGACCTATCCATTTGAGAACAAAGTATATCCACCCAAGAATTAATAAGAGAAGGGACATTAAATTCAAACCCTTTGAGAGCACATCAACAATGCAAAGTCACTACGCTAGGAGAATATAAGAATAATAATGGAAAGAGGCTTCTAGAAACAATTAGAGAGACTTAGATCACAGGAAAGAAGGAAAGGAATCTTAGTAAAAATAAAGCTAAGTTGGAAAATATACAAGAAACTATAGAGACCAGATGGAAGAATTCACAGATTGGAACCTCGCAGGAGGTAGATTCAAAGGATTCAAACCTTGCTGGAACAACAGAACCGCGCAGAATGGGACTTCGACTTGGTGAAGCTATATGACCATTGGAGGCGCCTCGACCATTAGGACAACACTCCAAAATGGTTATAAAACACATTTATGGGAAGATGGATTTCTTTTGGGACATTGAGACTGCTCCATAATAGACATATTCACATTGATGGAAGCATTCCTGTTCATTGGAAGAATTTTTTACGAGGCCCTGCTTATTTAACCCATCGGACGCTGTGTTGGGACCACTTTTTGTCACCTATGATTAACTGAGATAAAAAAAAATTGATTGTGTGTCGAGCTGTGTTATCAGAAACTAGACCTTGCCGCCCATTTGTTTACCCCGCTTATCCATTCACCTACCTCAACCTGTCTGTTTAACAGTGAGAATGTCGGGCGAACCTACTGAATTAGAGAAGTCTTTCAAGGAGGTCCTTAAAAATATAATGGATGACAAACAGTTATCTGAAGGTGTTCAGACATTGTTGACCAGGGGACTACAGGATTCCCCTTTGACTATATGTCATTCTAGCCATGTCAACCCTGTGACTAAGCATCGTGGTGATCTAGATAATGTGAAGTAGATCCCATCGATCCTACTAGACTATATCCCACCTTTGGCTGGCGCAGTTAAGCGTGGAAAAATTCCACACGACTATGAGTACACCTTGTTCACTGCATACATTTCGAAGGGAATACACATAGTTAGGAGTCAGTTATGACAAATACCACTACTGAAGAACAACGATTTCAATTTGGGTGACATAAAGAACTATGATATGCTAGCACCCCACCAATACTTGATGAAGTCCACTGGGAAGAAGCCTCGCCTTGTCTCCCAACCATGGATTAAGGGACTGATGTAATATACTGTGATGAATGTAATGAAGATTCCCCATTTTTTCCGTCACCAGGAGGTTAACACTTGCGTTAAACTCCTCTTTTTGGGCTATCATGGCGGATACTTGTGGTTCAACCGGACGATTACTGTGGATCCAACACCGATCCACTAGATTACAATCTTGAGAATGAAGGGACCGAACCCTCATCAATTTTATCCAGGGAAGGCCTCAGATCATTCCATGGCACAATGCATCAAGGAATCTTATGATGAAGTTAAAAAAGGAAATAGAGGTTACAAGGTAGCCACTATTCAGGATGGCGTAGTGCTCCTCGCTTTCCAACTCATAGTTGAAAATATCGTAATGAAGAACCACCCCACACAGGTCACTGAGTTCATGGTGGACCTCGTAGGAAAATGTGTGGAGGGTATGTAGATGAATTGGGTGAGTTACCTCGTCAATGAACTAGAGAAAGATTTCCATGAAGCTCAGTATTTGGGATACAAATTCCACTTCAATTGGCTGATCGTTTTGATTGCATTTGTTTCTTGGAAAATTCCCGAAGGAGACACCTTCTTAGAGATCGAACCATCGGAGCCATTGGATGCTAGGTTTTCTACCTTATGGTACACTAACAACATGACGAAGCAGTGGCAGTCCAATGCTGTGTTTCATTATCAACAACTGAAGGTTTCCATTGAGTCATTTCCGTGCATGACACCATGCCCCCTACACCAATACAGACCAATAGTGAAGTTCCACGCAGATCCACATTTTATTTATATCACTGGGCACAGAGATGAGAACAAGGAAGAGCTACAATTGTACTATAAGCTAACAGATGAAGACATGGAGCAGATCACCAAGGAATGACTAGAGGAGTTCCTTGTACCCATTGCTGATGAAAAACTCTTTGGCACTGATATCATAGGAAGCCCCATGGTCACCCAGGTCAAGCATGTCAGACAGTCCAGTGGGACAATTAAGAAGAGGAAGCAGGAAGAAGTCCAAGATATAGAGACCGATGAGGAGGACAATGCCTCCGAAGAAAATGGATCTTGATCGCTAGGAGAAGGAGGAAATGAAGTAGATGGACAATGAGGAGGGGATGAAAAATGAGAAGGTGAAGCTACACCACCAAAATATCCCCCTACTGACACAGTAAAACCGTAGAAGAGGAAGGTTTCTCCACAGAAACCTTTAGTAGGAAAGAAGACGCACGCCAGTAAGCCCCATTTAGAAGAAACGCTCACAGAAGATGACATTAGTTTGGTCTGCAGAGACATGGAGGATGCTTCCAAGGACATATTACATAAATATGGAGTGAAGTAGGAGGAGTTGTATGGAAGGATCAAGAAAGAACTGAAGGAAATACAACAAGCCATTCATTTGGTCCATGCAGTACCCACTGCGCCTTCCTTATCACTGATTGCAAAATTAGGGGATGAACTAGCCCAATTGAGAAAACTTAGAGATGCAATAGAGGCTCGACTTTAGAAAATCCTAGAAGAAAAGAAGAAGGCTATAGAAGCCTTGAAACAAGATAAAGATGAAGTCCTAGAGAAATTACGAGTAGCCCGTTATAGTGTAACTGCATATGAAAGTGAGAGAGAAGAGTTTCGGGCGATGCTCCATGAGGACAAAGTGAAGCTACAAAAATAAAAGGAGCAGTTGCTCGCAGAACGGACCATAGTAAAAGAGGTAGTGAGAAAAACATGTCACTCTATGGCTAGATTGGCACAGGAGGAAGAGGAATTGGTTGAGGCTCAAGTGGTGAAGCTCGCTGAGACCATCCAACAACTTCAATAAAGGATAACAGAGTTGGAGGATCAAGCAGTACCAATCACCCCACAAGAAGTGAGTGATCAAAAGGAGGAAACCTCTAAGAACATAGTAATAAGGATAAAGGCCCTCGCCTCAGAGTGCAAACAATTGAGCGATAGAAGCACGTAGACTTATGAATGCCTCACAGAAAATCCAAAGCTAAGGAAACTGGAAATGCAGTTATAAGAGGTGAAACAACATGCATTGTCAGTACATGCGCAAATGAAGCTCCTCACCGTAGTTGAAAGAATGAAAATATCTCAGGAAAAACATGCAGTGCAATAGAAGATTACTGCCATCTAGGGCAGGGTAATGGAAGTTTTGTAGAAGATACAACCTATGTAGGATGAAGCCTGCAAGGTATTTGAAGAAATTGATGGACATGGATCATAATTGGACCAAGTGGTTGCAGCAGTGGAACAACGCTTGGAAGGGCCTGTTACATAGTAGACGATCCAAGAGCTCACTGAGCAGGGGGCTCAAGCAAAGCAGCAAGTCGAGGAAGCTCGAGTGAAGCTTGAGGCCTTTGAAGCAACATTGCCCAGACCTGAGTGACTCAGGATGAGTCACAAGTGAGTGTTGGGGGCCTGTTGGCCCTCGACCAAGTTTTGAGGAAACCTTGGTCAGGTTTTCCCACTTTTGGACTTCGACAAAATATTCAAAGATGGAGCACCCAGGCGGAGCTAAGATCGTGGATCTCACCAATTTTGCGGACCATGTGGATTCAGTAAGGGGTCCTTTAGGGTTTTTGTAATGGGTTATGGGATGTCGATCCATGGGGTTTAACCCATGATTAGGCCTTTTTGTAAGGGATTGTAAAAGTATAAATAAATAAGAATGTATGATAGAAGAGAGGATTTTTGGGGGTAGTGAAGTCTTGGTAGCTAAGTGAAATTAGTTTTGAGTTTCTTTGTGCAAAAAAATTTATATGTGTTAAGGCTTTGTGCTCGCTAGAGAAGTTGGCTTTGTGCCTTGACCTAGTTTTGGAAGGAGGATCCAGTGCTTAGTGCACAGATCTCCTGTCTGGTGCGAAGCTTGGCTCTGTGGCTTGGTGCATAGTAGCAACTGAATGTAAGACATTGAAGAATAATAAAGAAGATGAAGAAGTTGGTGGACATAGCCCCACACTGGGGTGAAATACGTATATCTTGTGTCTTTGATTGGCTTTGTGTTGTATTTTTTATATTATGAATATGCTCAGTGCTTTGTTTATTATGTATC